>MJUU01072438.1:23324-42966 GCA_002080025.1 Modiolus philippinarum
AATTTTCTACACCTTATGCAACCATTCCATAAAATGGTTAAATCAAAATTTGGATAACTTATTAAATGGTTTTACAAATTTTCTTGATTGCACGTCATTTTTGTTATTTAAGGCAAGGAATCTTCTTCTATTTCACTTACAAAAATCATTGTTCCTGGTTTGCGATGGGCTTTTTTTCAAAATTTAGATAGAATAACATCAGTAAATTAACAGTTTCATCTAATTTTCTACACCTTATGCAACCATTCCATAAAATGGTTAAATCAAAATTTGGATAACTTATTAAATGATTTTACAAATTTTCTTGATTGCACGTCATTTTTGTTATTTAAGGCAAGGAATCTTCTTCTATTTCACTTACAAAAATCATTGTTCCTGGTTTGCGATGACATGATTAAGGCACTAAATCTTTTGCTAGACAACATTTTCGTACGTTTCTGGCACATCGCTATCAACAGGTAATTGAAATTCCTATTAGAGACGTCCTACTATTGTTTCTGCGCATTTTGCTACTGTTTTGTAATTTCTTTATGACGTTGCAAAATCCCCGCAATGTTTCGTAATTCATTTATGAAGTTGCGAAATTCCCGCTAATTTTTCCCGGTACATAGACCGACGTAAGGGTCATTTCTAACACGTACAGAATGAATGGGCACATTTAAATTAAATACTCTGTAGACCACTTCATTTAATAGTTTGCCAAGAATTGTATTGTTATTAAATGACAACTTTTTGTGCAATTTCAAAGAAACCTTCAAACTTGTGTAGATAGCGTCAAATAAATAGATCTTTAAGGTAGTATACCTTTTCGTTATTTCCACTTTCTCCCCGCCAACAGAAATAGACTATATCCGAGTTCTGGTATTTAGATTCACCAGTTGTTGTTTGTCCGCCCTACGTCATAATCATGTCCGCCCCATGTGACCAAGAATGTACTCCAAAAACACGTTTTCATGACGTTTTATGCTTTATGACGTCAAGTTTTTTATACTGTGACGTGTTTAAAAGTGTTCTGGCAGATCCTGATATCAGAGCTCGGATTTAGTCTATTGATAAAAGAAACGGAAATGGAAAAAAAATATAATTTCGCAAAACTTCGAAAGACGTCGAACATGTTTATATTATTTAATTATTGTTATTACAAAGAACATATACATGTAACTAAATACCTACAATTGCCGAAAATTACTAAAAAAAACCCGCTTTTTTATTCCCGCCATTTTCGGTCTTGACATGTTTTTTGCAAATATCTTTTTCCCTGATTCGGTGACCCTATTTTTTTATTTACTTAATCCGTTCAGGATGTTAGTCTCTGTCTTCTGTGAAAATATTATCAAAATATCTTTGGTCAATTTTTTGCGATCGGCGATTTTGAAATATTCCGAGTATCCGACAAAAATGGCGGGAACTTGACAGAAAATTACATATTTTCCGTTATTGTTATATATTGCTTTTGCACACACCATGAAGAATTTAAGATAATTTCAGTTCATTCGAAACGAAATATATAGTAAAAATATGGGAAAAATAGCATATAATCGATACCTTCAAAACAGGTAAATAAAGATGACCTCATAACTCTGAAACTAAGTCGGTGACCTCCTAATTTTTTAGCTTAGTTTAAAGCTTTGTTCATTAATAAAGTACAGATTGAATATCGAGAAGATATCATTGGGAATTTGAATAGTAGGATTTGTCTTTTACGTACTTAAACATAAACATTAACAAACGAAAGGCTCGAGTTAGCTCGCCTTTTTAAATTGAGAGAATGAGATTTTTTTTATCATTATCTTAATTCGAAAAGTGTAGATTAAAGGAATCAATATCGAACTATTAAATGATTTGAATTTAACTAAGTTAAACAATACATGTACTTTAGTATCTTTTTGATAGCTATGAATAAATTGTCATTAGCGCCATATATATTTGAGAAGAAGCAGAGTTTGCCTTTAATACACCTACCTAAATGTTTAGAAAGACACAAACATACACACGCTGCAAAACCTTTATATAAGTTTATATATGATGTAATTTTCCTAAGGCTTTTCTTTCTAGAGATAGGAACTATTGAGTAATTGAAGACAGAAATAAGACGACCTCGAACCTCAAAAACAAGTTAATGGGAATGAGACTGTATTCCTGACCTAATGAATAAATGAATGCTGACATACCTCAGAAAAACAAACTAATTATTAATTAGAAGTGTACTCTGATATTTGTCATATAGCAATTGTTTTATTAGATTTTATTAACTGATGAAAAAACAACGTAGAGTGCAACAAAATAAATTAAACAATTGTGTACTCTTAGCTCAACAGTTAAAAAGTACATGAATTATTTGTGTATTGCTTTTGTGTAATTAAAGAACCTCTCCGGTGACAAACAAGAGTCAACAGTCCATTATTGTAGGTTATTTTCTGTGAGTAAGGGGCAAGTCTTCCTCCTACTCTTTTCAACTGTGCATCTGAAGCAGACTTTCAGGTTATCTTAGTACGTGAATATATTTGAAATTTTTAATGCAAAAATGATTATGCCATTTAGTCGTATCTTCATTTCAGTGTCATTACTGCATTTTTCGGAGCGTCTATAAGTTTTGTGGTACAGGGGAATTTACCGTTTATCAGCAGAGCTTTTCTAAAAGTAAAAAGTCTTTTTTTTGAAAACATATATATATACATCACTGTTGAATTCACACATGCTCTCTATTATCACTAATATTTTTTTCCAAGATGAAGATCGACGATTGAAATTAGACTCGTGTGCGCACATGTATGCGTACAAAAGTGGGCGGACACTTGAAGCAAGTAAAGCTTTGGTGTATTGATTGTGATTTAGGACACGTTCTGTATCACACAAGCTTTATTCAAGTACAAGAAAACTCGTTTCTCATTAGCAACTTTGTTGGCACAATGAAGACAAAGAACTGAATGATTCAATTTCTTCTTCGATTACACCTACATGTAGGACCAATCGGCACGCATGCATCATGATATCTCGTTTCATGTTCTCCTGTCTGTTCATCCGTTTGATACGTCATCTCCTTTGTTACATTCTAAACTGTAAGAACCAGGCATATCTTGTACAGCAGATTGCACTACATGTATGTGCATTTTTTTCTGAATTTTTAATATCATAACTTCCGTACTATGATCATAGTTATGACTTATTATCTCAAAATTATGAGATAATATCTAAAATTGTGAAATAATATCTCATAATTATGAGATGCTTATAATTATGAGTTATTTTTTTTCTTCTTGTGGCATCAATGCGCTTCAATATAGTGCTTGCTGCAAAATGTAATTTCCTGTACATGTACGTTACAAGTAAACACTTTGGAGACATTAAAAAGATCGTGTCAGTTGTTCAGAGCTTTATGTTATTTATGTAAATAAATTTCACATACAAGATAATTGCCCTGTATTTGTAACAGTTCCTTTTGAGGTATAGATAAAATAATGCTTCAAGTTTGTGATAAACAACAACAGCGACAATAAAAAAACCAAACCAAAAAAAAAAAAAAAAATCACTCAATTAATATACATTTTTGTATATGTAGAACCCTAAAGCGCAATGGGGACGCTAAAATACGATGGTAAGATCTAGTAGTGGACGCTAAAGTGCGATGGTTCCGCTAAAGTCTGATGGTTTGTTTTTATGGTGGATGCTAAAGTGTACGGAAGCTTATTAGGGACACAACACAATTTATTTTTACACAACACAATTTTTTTTTAATTTGTAATTACAAATTAATAAATTGTTATTACAAATTATAAATTGTAATAACAAATTAGTAATTTGTTATTATAATTTAATAAATTGTAATTACAAATTAGTAAATTGTTATTACAATTTAATAAATTGTAATTACAAATTAATAAATTGTAATTACAAATTAATAAATTGTAATTACAAATTAATAAATTGTAATTACAAATTACTAAATTGTAATTAAAATTAATAAATTGTAATTACAAATTACTAAATTGTTATTACAAATTAATAAATTATTATTACGAATCAATAAATTAATATTACAAATCAATAAATTGTAATTACAAAATAGTAAATTGTAATTACAAAATAGTAAATTGTTATTACAAATTAGGAAATTGATGTGGATAGGGGAGTTCACTGTCTTATTCGAGGAAGTCGGGTCATGTTGGCTGCCGATCATTTAGGGCAAACTGTGTGGACAAACTTCACGCTTCATACATTATTATGCCACACTGTTTATGGTTTTGCACCGAGAACGTATATCTATTAAAAGGTGAGCTGCAAATGTAGAATATATGATTCCGAATGCCAACGGCCTAACTAGGTGGCCTAGTTTTCTAGGGCACTTGACATAGTGCAGGGGGTGTTGCCATAAATGACCACAAAGCAGAAGTTCAAATCCAGCCATAGACCTTGCTTGATTTTCCGATGTTAACAGGTTTAAAAAGATGATTTTCATCACTTTTGGCATTCGGAATCATATATTCTACCTTTGCAGCTCACCTTACCAACACATTATCATTCATGTTATATAGAGCTGCGTGCAACATCTATATTTATTAAAAGAATCAAGATGTTATCAAGACGTTTTATATTCGACAATGAGCACGAAAGTATTTCATTAGAGAATGCGGAGAGGGAGATGGCTCCGATAGATGGAACACCCTTTTCTGGAAATATTTTTTAAATTTCTGCACAATTTGGACCAAAATGGACCAAAAAAATTGACTAAAACCCCACCCTTTTTGGAAGGTTTGTTAAGACCGTGTATTTCAAGTTTTCCACACACAATGGCTTATTTGTCCTTGAATTAAAATTGTTAAGTACAGATTTAGTCTTCAAGTAAAATAATTAACTTTTTTTTCTTTTCGGAGATATTTGTGCACTTAATATATTTCAACGGACATGGATACTTCTAAGCGTACTCTACGAGAGAATGTATCTGTAAAATGAGAGCAGAGAGGAGAGGGGTGGAAAGTTGTAGAAAAGGTGAAAAGAAGTTTGAGAAATGGCGGATTAGGAGAATAAGTTTGCAGGTGTTAGAAAGGATAGTGGAGTGGGAGACGGGAGGGATAAGTACGAGTTGTGAGCGAGTGACCCCTCTGTTCATTCCCTCCCCTCCTCTACTCGTACTAGATATATTCTTTCCTGCCTTTTCAAAAACTATATTCTGTGAAAAACTGAAAGTATATCTTTAAATGATTATACATACATGTAATTTGACGAAAACAGCCAAAATACAGAACTTAAATTTACAACAATTATCAAGTTTATATTCAGTCGAAATGGTCATTCGTTTCTCTGGATTCTGGGTACGTAGCAGAAACCAGAATAGTAGTAAACTGCAAATTTGATTTAATTTGACCAGAGATCTTCCAGACCATCTTCCAGATGCAAAGTAAAACCGCGACGAATACATGAATAAGGCAAATGCAATATTCCGAAACTTATAGGTCGTCTCCAGGAATGGGGCATAAAAATAAAAATACATCTTTGTCATCTTTTACTCCCATATTTTTTTTAATTCATTACTATAGTGTTATTAGATGGACGTTTTTATATTAATTCTGAATAATGCCCATTTACAGTTATATTGGGTTGAGGTATTCGCCGAGGGCCAATACAGGTGATCGAAACCCAATACTTTGGGAATAACACGGGCTCTTGGCTCCGGGCTCCAATGTATATTGAAGGTTGGGCTCCTGTCTCTAACACAAGGGCTCTGGGCCCCAAGACTAGGGCTCCAGACTCCAACAATAAGGCTCTGGTCTCCATTAACAGAACTCCAGGTTCCATTCGAAGGGTTGGAGTCTCTACCCAGTGGGCTAAATACAGGCTGTAGATACAATATCATTTTTACCACGCCAAGGCGGGATGCGGTATGAAACAGATTTCTATCGAATTTTCAGTTGAATCTGCATAACTAGTATATTTAAACTAAAAATATTCAACAAAACGGATTTTTAATATTCAATTTTACTTGATGTTTTGGGCAACTGGCATTTATACAGTTGATGACCAAAATGTGTTTTCAATAGGGTCAAATGGTAAGCCTTATTCTCCACTGGCAGTCATGTTTGTCCAATCCAATTAAAACTAGAAGCACTGTGGTCCAATGAAAACTGTAATTGTCCAGACCAAATTTTAAATGGTCCCCGCTCGTACAAGCCAAGAAAACAGGAAGTGGTAATACAGCAGACCTGAAAACGGCTTACACATTACAACTCATCAAAATCATGCTTCAGACCAAATATGAAACCAATCCAACCCATGCAAGCTGAGAAATCTGTTATGAAAATTTCTCCTTCCTAGTAAGTTATAGTTAAACATCAAAGAATCAGCAAACATGAAGAGCAAGCACAACAGACCTGTAAATGTCTTACACATTACACCTCATTATTATAAAGTTCCAGTCCAAATTTGAAATCATTCCAACTTATAGAAGCTAAATAAACTGTGAAGAAAAATTCTCATTCATAAAGAGTTATAGAAAAAACTTCAACATATCGGCAAACAGGAAGTGGTAATACGGCAGACCTCCTCAAAATAGCTTACACGTTACAACTCATTATTATAAAGCTCCAGACCAAATTTGAAATCATTCTCACTCATACAATTCAACTATTGTGACGAAAATTTCTCATCCATAGTGTGTTAAAGTAAAACTTCAACATATCGGCAAACAAGAAGTAGCAACACAGCAGATCCGAAAATAGCTTACACGTTACAATTCATCAAAATCAAGCTTCTGCCTAAATATGAAATCTTCCAACAGATACAAGCTGAGAAAACTGTGACCAAAATTTGTCATCCATAGTGTTATAGTAAAACTTTAACATATCGGCAAACAGGAAGTAGCAATAAGGCAAGCATGAAAATAGCGTACACGTTACAACTCATCATAATCAAGCGTCTGACCAAATATGAAATCATTCCAACATATATAAGCTGAGAAAACTGTGACCAAAAATGTGTGACGGATGGACAGACGGACAGACGAACGAACGGACGGACGGACACCGCCATCAATATATACCCGCCGTTTTTTCAAAGCGGGGGTATAATAAGTAACTTATATACATTATTCCAATACAGTTAAGTGCTTCAGTTGGTTCAGAGTAGATGATGAAAATGATAATTTTTCCATAGAATTCAATTTTAAACTATATTCAGTGCTGGCGCCAATGTTTTTGTCAGGCTTACAGTAAATGAAATGGGCATTTTATGAAAACCACTATTTGAAAGGCTTTCACAGACACTGGGGGCGAAATTAATTTGTGAAGCAAATACTAAAAGTACGAAATATCTCAACACTGGATCATTTTGTTTTGGCTATAAGCATTTAATTAATTTGGGAAGCTGCAGGTTGTGAGAAAATTTCTATTTCTAAAGCAACTATTTGTAGGCAAAATTACTTCTTGGTACCTATACACTACAGTCTAATCGTCAAAAATTTAATCACCAGATTGTCCGCTGTGTGATAATTGTTTCGAAGATCGTAAACATTTTTTAAGTCAATGTAAATGTCTCAGTACAGTCCGCCAGAAATTTATAAACTCACTGCATCATCTGCTTTATGCTTCCTTAGATAAAATTGCTGAATAATACTAACAACTTAACCCAATTACTTTTGGATTGCACTGCTTTTCTATGTATACCATATAAACTGCACGTAGATATAGAAAATATAAGTAGAGGATTGGTACATGTATATGCTTTGCATGTGGGAAGATGTAATATTCTTCAATATAGGACGTAGCGGAATTAATATCAACAGAATGTGGTAATGGTGACTTTGACCAGAGACTTATAAAACACGTATTTAAATGTCTCTGCTTTGACCTACTTTCGTATCGCGGAACTTTTTTTATTTGCGTAAGGAATACATCGGCAAACGAATACCGAAGCAAGAACGAGGAAAGGGGAAATTCTAAAATCATAAATCCAAAATCACGGCAATTCACAGCAACACGAATGAGACAGTATGACAAAGACAAAACAAATAAACAAAAATGAACAAAACGCCACCAAACTAAAGCACTAGCAGTGTGAACCTCTATAAAAACTGAGGTATCATCAGGTGCTCCGGAAGGGTAAGCATGATTTGCACCACGCGTGAAAAGTCCGATTTTGTCACAGTCGGTGTTAGTCAGTCCAGTAACAAACTGTGGATCTACCCAAAGAAATCTGTTCTCATTTGTGAAACAGAAACATTGTACGTGGTGACGACCGTAAAACTTCTGAAGTGACAATTGCAACAGTGACTGAACATACCATAGTTTTTGAGACAGTAATTTCGCTCTGTTGACAAAATCGCTGTACAAGCTACAGGTTCGGCAATAGCGAATGAGTTGTGAAATGTACACGCCATGGAAACGAAGAGTCCAATGTGAACAAGTAGGGACCTGAGGGCCCTTTGAGCGAAAGACATATCCTTGTGCGTTGATAACCAGAACTGATTGAATTGTATCTAAATGCCGAAACTGAAGTGCGGACCATTCTTTTTTGTTTTGTTTTGAAAAGACCTATATAGCAGCTATTTTAAGTTATATTTTATCTGCGAGGATTTGTTACAGCGGATTGAGTACCAACTACTTGATTTGAAACATATCCAACGGATTGACACTAACTAACACAGGATTTACATGTGTTCTCCAGATAGTGGATGCATATAAAGGAACAGAACGGAACAGAGGACAGCATTCCTGTAGTTTTGTTGAATTCGCTTCATTCGTTTCAGAAAAGATCATGATAATGTTATTTTCTCATATGGTCAAAATGTTTAATTAAGTTCCGCGCTGGTTGCCATGTTTTTATCGAAAGATTTTCATTTCCGAGAATTAGCATATCATTTCCAAGAAAGAATGTTTTCATTAAACAGGAATTGTTATATGTCATTTCCGGGAATTTATAATATGAATAATCCACTTATACATCATTTTCGGGGTTTTAAAAAGACAGGTATACCCCAATTAACAGGTTCATGTAACCTTTTACCCCTGTTAACTAAGGGATATTGAAGAAAAGTTTTGTTTTTTTGGGGGGGATCCGTTGAAAGATATATTGCATTCCATTAAACGTTGTTTTAGCATGGTTAAAAACCGAAAATTACGAAATATCGGTTTCATGTACTTAAAAAATCCCGGTAAAGATGTATGTTGTTAACGGAAAACGGAAATACGGAAATTCCCGGAGATGAAATACTCCCGATTTTATTGAATCGGAACGAAACGAGAATATTTACAAAGGGCCTGACATACATCCATCATTTGAGTAAAGTTTTGATGAATTTGCTTCATTGGTTTCAAAGATGAAAATGTTTTAATGCTAACGTACGACGAACGGCCCCGGCGGACGACACGCGCCAAGCGGATGGCAATAGCGCGCACAGACCCTTAGGGTCAGATGAGCTAAGAAAATCAGTTTTGTTGAATATTAGGATTTTTAATATACTAGTTAAGCAAATTTAGGCTGAAAATTCGATCTCTTTTATACCGCATACCGCCTTGACGTGATAAAAACGAAATTTACAGCGTACATATAATGCCTGGACTGGGTTGCACAAAGCTCAATTAAAACTTAATAGACTATTAAAAGTTACCGGTAATAGTCTAATTAGTAGGAAATGTAAAAGCTTAATAGACTATTATTTATTTAATAGTTTTTTGTGCAACCCAGTCCTGTTATTTAAGTCAGTTTATAATGTAAAATATAAACATATTTTCCTATTCATCCTGGATAATGTCCTCGGAAATTGGTATTGGGTTTCGATCACCTGTATTAGACCTCGGCGAAGTCCACAACCCAATATAACTGTAAATGGACATAATTCAGAATTAATATGAAGAAAACATTTTATAACACTATACATTTGTAGTAATAAATTTAAAAATTCTAGGAGTTAAAGATGACAAAGATGTATTTATGTTGACATAGTAATTTTATGCCCACTTCCTGGAGACGAGCTATCTGTTCCGGAATATTGGATTTACCTTATTTATGTATTCTTCATGGCTTTACGCTGCGTCTGCATGGAAGATCTCTGGTCAAATTAAACCAAATTTGGGATTTACTATTTTCTGGTTTCTATTACGTACCCAGAATCAAGAGAAACAACCACAGGCACTTGTTTTATAAAAAAATATGCCTCCTAAAGAGAGGGAGGGACTGACATTTTTATGAAACAAGTTCCTGTGGAAACAACAGATCATTTCGACTGAACAGTATCTTATTGTTGTACATTTAAGTTCTGCATTTTGGCTGTTTTCGTCAAATTATGTCTAATCATTTAACATATAGTTTCAGTTTTTCACAGATTATAGAGTTTTTGTCTAGTATCATGAGTAGAGGAGGGGAGGGAATGAACAGGGGATCACTCACTCACACCTCACACTTATCTATCCCGCTTCCCACTCCACTGTCCTTACTGCCAACCAATCCTCGGAATCCCCTAATTCCCACACTTCTTTTCACCTCTTCAAATTTCCAACCCTCTTCTCCCATCTCTCGTTTTTCAGATACATCAACTCGTAGAGTAGGCATAAACGCATCCCAACGCGTTCAATCTATCGGAGCCATCTCCCCGCGGATCCGCCAGTGAAATACCTAATTTTCTTTGCCTGTTATTGAATGTAAAACGTCTTGATAATATCTTTTGATTATTTTAACAAATACACGTTTTTTTCTTTTAATAAATACACGTTCTCGGTGCAAAACCATATACAGTGTGGCATAATAATGTATGAAGCGTGAAGTTTGTCCACACAGTTTGCCTACAATGATCGGCGGCCAACATGACCTGACATCCTCGAATAAGACAGTGAACTCCCCTATCCACATCAATTTCCTAATTTGTAATAACAATTTACTATTTTGTAATAACAATTTACTATTTTGTACTTGCAATTTATTAATTTGTAATTACAATTTATTAATTTGCAATAACAATTTACTAATTTGTAATTACAATTTATCAAATTGTAATAACAAATTAATAATTTGTAATTACAATTTACAATTTGTAATTACAATTTATTAATTTGTTATTACGATTTATTAATTTGTAATTACAATTTAAAAAAAATTGTGTTGTGTAAAAATAAATTGTGTTGTGCTTCCATACAGAACGAATTAATACCCCAATATTTTTTATATTAATCGTAATAAATGATCATTTACACGAATAAAAAGTAGTTTGTTAAATACCGTACAATTTATATTATCCTTAACTATTATAGAACTTTGTAGGCTTTTACCGTATGTTTGTAAAAACGTAAATGAAAAAAAAATGCAACATGACGATAAGTATTTGTGACGTTGACTAAGACGTTCCGCTCGAAAGCAACATGGCTAAGTCTAATATTCCAAATGAGGGTTTTTGTTCCTGGGGGGGGAAGGAAAAGGAGAAACAAATGAACATTTCTGGAGAGTAAATATGCATTTGAAAGCCAAATTTCAGAGATGTGTGAAAAAAAAATAAATAAAAGGAGCTACTCAATATTCAGGCGACTCTATCCAAGACAGGCTAGCACTATCCCACTAACAAACTTTACCTTTACCCTAACCAAAGCCTAATGTGGTAAATGTAAAANAATCACCGTTGTAATAACAATTTAGTAATTTGTAATTACAATTTAATAATTTGTAATTACAATTTATTAATTTTTAATTACAATTTATTAAATTGTAATAACAATTTACTAATTTGTAATTACAATTTATCAAATTGTAATAACAAATTAATAATTTGTAATTACAATTTATAATTTGTAATTACAATTTATTAATTTGTAATTATAATTCGATGGGTAATTGCCACAATCAAGTAATTCCAAAATGTGCATTTTTCAGGAGACACATTTATATTTTTAGCAAGTTCATGAAATTGATTATACAACAATATATGAAACCATTTTACCAATTTGATGTTCCTTTACATCATATTAAAGACATAAGATAATAATTATTGATACAAAGATTTTATTGCATCTTAAACATTATAACTGTTTTCGACATTCTAAAACATATTATTTAATTAAAAAGAAATCTGCCAAAACCAAGTAACTGCTGATACCTGGTTATTGCAGTCAACTATTCTATCATTAAAATCATGGTGATAGTGCCATAACAACATTACTAACAAGAAAGCTTTCTGGTTGTCATAAATAATATTAATAAATGTTTGCAGTCATGCCATAAGCAGGTAATTGGAGATAATTTAAATTGGCAATCAGTAATTTCTTTTATAAAACTTTAATTTGTATGGCACAATACAATATCTTGCATTATGATGTTTTGGTAAAAATGAAAAAATATAGTAAATCTATGTCACATTTTTGCCACAACATGATAAAAATATTTTAAGCAATTTTTCAATTGATTTGTGATATTCTTTAATTGTCATTTCATACTAGAAATGCTATTCTGATGGAATTACATGAGATTTTAAAAGACAGAAGATTTATTAGATGTTTTCCGTTATTTTTCTTATGTTATTCTAGTACTTTCAAACTTTTTATTGGATTACATTTTTTATCAAGCTGCACTACATTCTTCTTTTCTTATTAAATTCATTATCAAAATTGTATTTGAACAAAATATATTCTTTTTCATATTTGAAAACCTAATCGATAGATTTTCAGCCAGTCATTTACGTCAATCTTGTTGTTTTTTTAGGAATGACTTCTTTTAATGATTGTCTTTATCTTTATGTTGTGAAGGCACAACATCTATAATTTTTGTTTTATTCTTGTCATGCTGACAACAGTTATCCACTGATATGGAAAATAAAACCTTTGTTTTCCTTTTGAACTCAATATTTCAGAAGATGAAATGTCAGAACCCACTTGGGTAGACATTTTGTGGTCTGTTGTTGTTTTTTATTATTTGGTAAGTTTGTGACAAAATGCATCAATGGTATGACTGAGTAAATAGGTTTATGTTTTGACGTGATCAATCATCTGATTAAAAGATACCATACACAGAGTCAGTATCTAAGGTACAAGCAATATCCAATTTCAAAACCTCCACACAGTAACTTCGGTATTATTCACCCCTGGCCTGTTTCATTTTGAGTGTGATAAATGGTTTTATGCACTGTAAAAGGCTGACTTGAGAACAAATACATGGAATACCAAGATGACGTTGTAGTTTAAGTATGATTTTTGGCTATTTTCTATTCAGAAATTAAAAAAAATGGATTCCTCATGGAGAACGTGCTCTCCCTTATATAGTCAAATTAACCAGCTTATCTCTGGTACCGAGTCCTTGTTGTAAAATAGATTTGGTATATCTTCAGCACGTTAATTTCTGATCCCAGTGATTCTTTAGAAAAGGACCTATCAACAGCAAAAAAAACCAAAAAACAAAAAACAAAAACAAAAAACAAAACAAAAGCCAAAATGATGTCTTTCTTTCTGTAGAACTTCATCTTTTGTTTTATAATGTGTTTTGATGGTTCCATGATATGTTCCCAGCCAACATTTTCTCATTGACATCTAAATCATTATTCATGTTTGTGGTTGTATACAATAACAATATGCGAATTACTTTAAATTGTTACAGTTGTATTAACTTTACAAACTGATCTTCTTTTTTCATCTTGTTAAATAAAATCTGAAATACATGTATATGTAAAAAAAATTTAAAATAAAAAAGTGTGCTATGATGAAAGACAGGTGTGCAGTTTGCTTGTTATGAATTTATTATTGAAAAAATATATATTTGGAAGAGTTATTTATTGGCAGCAAGTTGGTATACCGAAGTGAACGGATTTTACTCCTCTATTTTGCAGACTTGTTTTGTGTTTAAACTAGACTGAATTTCTTCAGGGACTCGTGAAAATATCATACAATATAGAGATGCAGCATCCTTCAATCTCACTTAAAGACATATTGATGATGTTCTTTTCATTTATAATGCATCTTTTGCTAAATGGGTCCCATCATTATATATCCACAGAACGAGAGATAAAAGAAACAATAGAAACCATAGCTCTACATCATTTTGGGGCTTATATCTCTAATTTAACGAGATGGTCTTCTCAGTTCAAAAATTTACACCAAAATGGATGATTTTAATTTCTTCATTATCAATTTACCGAACAGTAATATTCATCTTCTGCTTATGGATTGTATGCTTATATATGATAAGTTACGTGATAGCTAGCACGAATTATCTCACACGATCATTAAAAAAAATTCTTTATTATTTCCATGTTGAAAAATTAGAAGTTTCCAAACAGTGGTTCTTTTTTTTAAATTAATACAGGGATATCATTTTTAACATCTACGACCATCAAAAGCAATTTTTGTTGAGTTGCTACTGGACTCTACCACAATGGAAGGGGAGGTCTCGAGTTCAATAAAAAAATTCAAAAAATCAAGTCAGTACCATTGCAGTCGACAATTATTTCTGGTGGTATTCCACCTGTTTTGTCTTTTTGCCTCTCGGACTTTGGCTCTAGACAATTCTGTTTGGTAATTTTGTTATTACCCCCATTTAGATAAACAACCTGTGGACATCTTGGGATAATAGAATTTTTCATTTTAAAAAGGAACAAGTCTAATTATTATTGATGCAAAGCTAAGAAGTAACTTCTAAAGATCTGTGCAATCACACTATCTAACTGATAATTAATGGGGAAATGACACGGGGGGGGGGGTATTAAAACTATGTTTTAATACTCCTAGATGTTTTGTCTTTGGTCGTTTTAACCTGGATATGGGATGTTGTCTCCTGGACATTTACCCCATTTCCTTTCTTTTCCATATGTGTCTGTATTTTCATTAGAAAACATGTGTATGTCAAATTTTCATGCATCTGACATTCCATAAGAATTTTAGCTATAATAATGACATTCGCAAAATAATCTATTAGATAAACATTCATTTTAAATAATTTACTATGCAAACATTTCTTTTTTCTAATCATTTCAATTCATATCAAAATTAATTGCAACTGAAATATCCTTCTCTGGAAAAAACTGTGTAATATCAAACTAGTTTATTGTAGATGTAAACAAAATTATGTAAATTGAAACATGGTTTTAGACAAAATATGCACTTTTATTTCCACAAGTGTTAATGACTCAACAGGTTATCAGTATTTAATGGCTTTTTGACATTTCAGAAATTGATTGTAGTTAACAGCTGTAACAAATTATCTCCAGTGGTTGTTGCATGTTATTTATAGATATACAAATGAAATAAGTGAATGCAACAAACAGTTATCTCTACTTACCATGTTCTGGCACAAATAAAACGTATTGTTGAATTATTTTTTGTTTTGCAAAAATTGTTATCTCAAGGTATTTGGTTTTGGCATAATATTTTCAAATTAAACAATTATTATTACATTTTATAAGTTATCTGAAGATATTGGAATGAGGCCAGCAACAATTTTATTTTAATTAGATAATTGATTGATGTTTTGGTAATTAGAAATATTTCTGATATTGATATAAACTTAAAAATTTGTGGGATTGTGAAGGATGATTTAGGGAATGTTTTGAACACAAAACCTGAATTTCAAAAAAATTTAGTTACTTGGCTGTGGCATTAACCCAACGATATGCAAAAGCTAAATTTACAGTAACTTAATTCGGAATTTTGTTGTTTCCAATAATGCGATTTACTTGACGTTTTTGTTCACTTGGAACAGTGTATTTTACGCGAGAAAAAACTTTTCTAACATTCGATCAAAAATTAAGATAAGGATTTTTTCCACGTGAGGAGAATTTTTCGTCTTGTTCTGTCGCGATCTTTTCGGGAAAAGGGAACGTGAAAAATATCCCTGATTCATAATAGATTCGTCCAAGAACCTTTTAATCTCATTTTTTTATGATCCAACAACGTTGCCACGACAAAGTAATGGCAAACGTCTAAACTGATCTTTTTTTTATTTAATATTAATTGCCTTAAAAATTACCAAGAAAATACACTGTCTATAAAAAGTACGCATTTGTTTACAACTTCTAAAGTAGATTCTGCTTCAATAAACTGACTTATAAGCATACTAAATTTTTAAGTGGAAATTAGTGCTGTCCAGTTTGTGCTTATCCTCTTGGAAGACAGGTATGGTACGCGATAGTCACAAAAAGTATTGTGTGAGAAAACTAGGCTTTCCGTTCAAATACCAGGTATTTCGCATGAAAACTGCAGTTTTCTATTGGAATACATAGTATTTTGTGAAAACCTTGTTTTTGCACGACAATGGCAGTTTCCCATCGAAATCATAAATATGAGTTTTCATCGAAAGCGCAAATTATAGTTTTAGCCAATGAGAAACGAGAAATGGAAATAGCAATTATGTATTTTAAGTTCATTTAATCAGAAACGAAAACCTATATTCATATTCTTTGTTTGCTATTGTAATATTGTACTTGCTCATAACGTGAAAACGCGTTTTCTTCTAGTGAATATAGTGTAATAAGTTATTAACTAACCATATTAACAAATAAGCCATTTTGGCCCAGTTAGCCTCTGAAATCTGTAAACTAAGTCAAAATTTTAAGTAACAGGTGCACAACTACATAAAATTGAACTAGAAAAGCTGTGAGCGAAGCTCACCCATTTGAAAATTAATCAAATTCTGAAATAGGAGATACACATCTACATTATGTCACAAAGACTGTATTAAAGTTTCATGAAAATCTATTCAGTGGTTCAGGAGAAGTAGTTGATAAGAGATGGGTGCCCACTTGTAATAAAACGACCAAGTCCATGTTTTGCTATGAGAAACCACATTAAAATCAATCAAATTAAATTCTGAAATAGGAAATGCACATCTACATTATGTCACAAAGACTGTCTTAAAGTTTCATGAAAATCTATTCACTGGTTCAGGAGGAATAGCGGATAAAAGATAGGTACCCACTTGTAATGACATGATTGCTATGGGAAACCCCAAAAATCAATGAAATCCAATTCTAAAATAGGAGGTTCACATATATATTATGTCACAAAGACTGTCTTTAAGTTTCATGAAAATATATTCAGTGGTTCAGGAGGAGTAGCGGATAAAAGATTGATACCCATCTGTAACGTAATGGCCAAGTCCGTGTTTCGCAATGGAAAACCCCAAATATCAATTAAATCAAATTCTGAAATAGAAGGTGCATATCTACATTAAAGTCGATATGATGAGAACAATATATAACACAAGTTTTAGTAATAGCTTTTAGCATCGACTATTAATAACAATAACAACACATCATAAAAGCAGGCACATATATATTAAGACACATACAGACATTAAACACAATGATATTAATAAAATACATACAGGTAATAAGCACACAGTTGACATAAAAAGCATGCACACATTTAAACATTAAGAAAAGTTAAGCATCAATTAAAATACATGCAAGCATTTTAAAAGCACACAGTTACAATGCACATATATAACATTATACATAAAACAGTAAATTGAAAACACAAAGCACTAAAAAGATATTTAAGTAAAAAACTACAAAGCAAACACGATTATAATAAGAACTAATAGCAGCGTGTTAATTAAATCTTTTAAATTGTGGTTACATATCACAAATAAAATAGTTAGATGCAAGCACACTATTTGTAAGTTTATCCTAATAAACAAAGGAAATAGAAAGCACAAGGAGGAAAAAAAAGAATATTAAACAAAAAAAAAAAAAAGAAAACTATATGCAAGCACAGCATTGTCATGAGCCGCCCTCAGGGTCCCATGCTTGAATCATTTTTTTAAATTGTTCAAAAGACGTTTCTTGTCGACACCTGTCAGGCCACTCATTCCAAATCTGTGCTGCATTGTATCTAAAAGATTTAAGGCCATACCTTGTTGTTCTTACTCTTGGTAAATTTACTGTATTTTAAGACTTAAAATTATAATTTTGAATTTTTATATCAATCAAATCATGTAAGTAACTAGGACTTTGTTCATGAATAATTTTAAATGTTTCAATAGCAATAGTTTTTATTCGTCGAACTTTTAAACTTTATAAGAAGACATTCATATGAGCTACTGTAATCTTCATAAACGAAACGGAGAGCCCTAGGCCTCTCCTGGATTTTTTCAATTTTTAGAGATTTTTTTCCATTGCAATAATGCATGTTACAGGACAGTAATTAAAATTAGAAAGAATAGATGAATAGTATGTTGTTATCTTCCAAGTTTATGTAGATTTTTACCAAATCGTTTTAATATGTTTAACTGTATAGATGCTTTTTTTCAAATTTCAGAAATGTGACTATCAAAATTTAAATTTTTATCAATTGTTACCCCCAAGAAGTTTAACATTTTCTTCACATTTTATTTTTGTGCCATTAAGATTAAAAGTTATATCATGGTTGTTAGTTTTTGGGCCACAATGGCTATAGCCTGAAACTTATCCGGATTAGCTTTCATCATATTTATTGAGAACCAATTTATCAAATTAAGACTATCTTTTTCTAAAGAATTTTTTACAGTTTCCAAATTTGAATCACAACAGGACAAGGTATTGTCATTTGCATAATTATATGTGCTACTATCATTTACAAAGTAAAAATGTCATTAATAAAAACATTAAATAGAACTTGTCCAAGAATTGACCCTTGGGATACCCCTTTGTATAAGAATTCCCAATCGCTAAAACAATTTCCTATTTTAATTCGTTGTTTTCTATTTTCCAAATAACTCTCTAATATCTTTGTTGCATTTTCTGAAAGACCATATGTTTTAGGTTTAAGTAATAATAAATTATGCGGTAAACAATCAAATTCTTTGGAGAGATCCATTAAAATAGCAGCTATAAATTTATTTTGGTCCAAAGATATTTTCCAGTCTTTTATTATTTTAGTAAAGCGGTTTGACAGCCAAATCCTGATCTAAATGCTGAAAGTGAAGGGTTAAAATGATTTTCCTTAAAATCCATTCGCCGATCGTGTATTGCTCTTTCATATATTTTTGATATAGTGCGTAAAACACTAACTGGTCTATAGTTACTTTTATCTAAAGTATTATTCTTATTAAATAAAGGGGTAACTTGGGCAACTTTAAGATCAACTTAGATTTAACTTTTTGGATTTTTCAATTGTTTTATTCACTACATAGCTTTTATTGGTTGGGCGAATTAAAAATTTTAGGAGAAATACCATCACAACCAGTAGCTTTCTTTATATTTAATTTATTTATTTGTTTATTTACAAATTCTTCCGTTACTTGTATGAATTTAAATTCTTTATTTTCTAACCTATTTTCATTTATCTTTTGAATACTAGGGTCCCAGATAGCATGGACTCATCGGGCCAACATCGGCAAACCGTTGGCATGGTTGGCAACTGGTTGGTGTTGGCGTTCCAACATCGCGCCATCGTCGGGCCAACATACTCACGCCAACTATTGGCTGCACTATGTTGGGCCAATGTTGGCATGATAACTGTCGCCCAACGAGCAGATTTGACCAAATCGGGCCATTGTTGGGCCAATTGATGTTCGCCAACGGTTGTCCAGCATATGGACATAGACCACAAATTCTACATCCGGTTTCAGGGTAGTCTAATGTAGTCCCTAATTAAACAGGAGTATTTTTGAAAAAATAATAATGGTAGAGTTTGTTTGGTAATGGAGTTTTACTTTGTGGTAAAATTAAAGTATATACTTGGAAGTTTACAAAAATATTTTTTTT
>MJUU01072438.1:43387-68254 GCA_002080025.1 Modiolus philippinarum
TTTTTAATTTGTTTTAGTTTAATCACAGCAAGAAATGAACACTGCAAGGAAAAGGCATAGAAATTATAGTAAATATCTGCATCACAATTAAAAATGTTTTAATATTTTGTGTATTAAAAAATCAACAAACAGTGTGCACATCTAATAAATATCCCCATCTCAAGTAATTACAGGCATACGTTTCATATGACTCATGTGTGTAGTGATAACATTTCGCGCCTTGAAACAGTATCCAGATGTTTGTAATTTAGGTCAACATGGTCATTCAGACTTTGAATGTGTATTTAGAAAGATGTGTTGACTTCCAATATTCCTTACATGTGAGTTATTATATTTATATTTTGTGAAGAATTTTAACATTTGTATAAATTATATCTAAAAAAAATAAAATGTATTCAGTAATAAGTAAATACATTTAAAACAATAAATGTTTAATAACCATGATAACCAAGTTATGATCTTGTATGCACATGTGCTAACGTATTAATTTATTTTGATCAATAATCATGCCCGTTTGAGAGGGTCCGTTTATAAAGTATAATTCAATTATTTACTATTTATATGTAATCTTTATAATATTGAACAAAGTATTTGCACTATATTTTATATATATTTTATTTTATATATCTTTATAAAATATAGAGAATGTTGCGATGCATAAACAAAAATATCTAAATACTCTTAGTTGTGCGGAAATGTGCATAAGCCTGTTTTTCAAACTTTTTAATACTATTATATTAAAAATTCTCCTGAAAGCGGGATAGCCTTTCTTACATAAAATATTAATCGTATGTGAAAAAAACTGGTTATGCCTTTTCAATTTTCAGATATGCATTTTCATTATTTTTTTTTCTGGAACTTTTTCTAATACCCACTGTTAAATTGGATCTTGTTTTTTTCGGCGGTACAACTCCGTCCAATGTGTGTAATAACAATTGTTTGCATTTTGCATTGTTCATGTATATTTTGTCAGGTATGACATATGCGGGATGTCCAAGAAATTGCAATACCTGCAATAAGATACCACCTTTCGACAAACTGAAAGTAAATAGAAGGAGATATTTTTAGGATCTGGTTTATAACAAAAAGTCCCAAAACATGCCAAAAACAGTGTTTAACAGAAAAAAGAAAGCAACAAAACACGGAAATAAAAGCACGACAACTTTGGAAGTTACCTGTCACACTTCCGTTGAAATGTCCAATGTGAAGTCATAATCGGTGTTTTTCAGTTAAGTAATAAACTCTTGATTTGCTAAAAAAAATGTCCAGTTTCACTTCCGAACTAAACATACAGGTGAATTGTAACGATCGGTCAAATCATGGTGACAAATCTGAATTTTCTGTCGTGACAATTGCAACTGTCAGTTGTATAACCTTGTTTTTGAGATTGTTATCCCCCTCTGATGAAAAAACCACTGTACAAGCTACAGGCACAATAATGGGGAATGAATTAGGAAAACAATGTTGACGCCATGAATATGAGATGTGCGAATACTGTTCAACGTACACTGTTGGATAGTAGAAATCATCTCATTTTTCGTAAAGGATTGATTCCAGACGTCCAGAGTTATCAATATTTTAACCATTGTTGTGACGAATTATATTAACTGTTGATTCTTTTTAAAGAATCCACGACATCTGTATTGTTTTCACCGATTTAAATATTACAAACGTCCCGAGGGAAATGTTTGTTTTTTTACTTGAGTGTCGTGAATCCTTCGTTAGGCATGAATCATTTGATTTTCGGGGGAGGGGGTGGCAGGGGGCTAGGATTTTCACCAGAGTCGGGAAATGTTTTGGCCTGTATCCTATAGAACAATTGTTGAGCATTTCTTTTTCTTATGAAAAGCGCGAGGGTTGATTATTTTTTTAACCAAGGTGCTGGTGTCAGACAATTCTCTTAGAATAAATAGCCTCCGTCTCATGGATTCTTTACAGAAATAAAGGTCCCGGTATGATACTGATAATGATGGTGTATCAGTGGCCCTTCCATTTGGGTTTTTTTTTTTCTTTTTTTATATATATATATATATATATATATATAAGATGAAGGTTTTCACGAGAATAAAACATCATATATATTGAAATAACTTAGCAAGGTTATTGTCTTTTTCTGCACTAACCTTACTATGAACCTGGATTATAACGAATAGAGGATTAATGTAAACCTAGACCAGCATAACGACGACAATGTTCCCTTACTGCTGTTCATAGGTGTAGTTCTTAATGACAAAACCCTTTATTTAACTATCAAAATATATTTATGAATATATTCTTGTACCCCTTTGAGAATAAATAGGTGGTTAAACCCCGAGATACTGACTTAGGTTTGTCAAAAAGGAGGGAGTAGTAGATGAGTAAAGAAAAAATCAAATATTTAACAATGTTGTAGTATAAACGTTTTGGTAAAATACAAAAATACCATATATTGCATAAAAAATAGTAAGTTTTATCATACTGTACCCGTGTTTCAAGGAATATCTCTCATCAACAGCAATAGAGTCGATAATATGGAATGACATAACCAAAAATTAGCAAAAAAGAAGTACTCGTCGCGATAATATATCGAAAAAGAGGCAAATTCCAGTACCAAAGGCATCCAAAAGTTCATTACACGGAGTAAACTGAGACACGGTATTTTGATTAAAACAGTAATTTTCTATAAAACTCAAGGAAAAAATGTCCATGTCATACAAGTCTAGCTACTAGGTTGGTGAATGCCCTTGCTTCTCTGAACAAAATGCATTCAGGATATTTATCGAAATTTGATAACGAACTTTGTCTTTCGGGGTTTTATGTTACCCAAACCGGATGTTTAAAACATTTTCACGGATCTGCCAGAAACATGAAAAAGGATTTTTACTCCAAGAAATCCAGGATTGCTTTCAGGTATAAGGCGTATACACTACAAATATTTTATGACGGTCATTTTAATTGACATGGTTGAAAATTTCTTGTTAAATGAATAAACAAATCCATGTTGTTATGAATGAAATTCTATATGTCTTCCAATGTAGCTAAGATCGTGAACAATAAATTGATTCACCAAAATAAAAAAAAACAAGATTAAAATAAATTTTTATTCCCCGAATTGTGCACAATACTATTGTTTTAGATAATAATTGTGCAAAATATCAATATACTAGTACTGTTGTATTTGTTTAAAATACAATACTGGTACAAAATTTTTATACAAGTTTTGTGAACGATACTGCTATACGAGTATTGCGATCGCCAATGGTGAATGAAAGGATATGGAGTAATCGTACATATGAGACAAAGTCTCTACAAATACATGGTAAAAACAAGAAAAGGAACAACACATGATCTGGAATTCCTAAATCATCCTCATTTGTTTGAAATTCGCGTTAAAACCTTTACATTTTCCATAACCTTTTACATGTTTCGGCTTGAAAGCCTGTTTTACAGGAGGTTGTATCCTGCTAGATCATGATATCTTACTCATTTTTGTTACTTGGTTATATTGGGCTTAAAAGACCATGTTGTCGTAAAGATGATTAGGTCACATTTCTTTAATAAGGTATCCCCTTTGAGTCGTTCGTGTAAGAAATATGTTATTCACCTGGTTTTTGTTAATGAGTACTTTTTGTACACTAGTTTGGGATTATGGCTTCCTGTATTTTTAGGGCGCCGCCACTATGTGGCGTACGCCCTATAGTAATCACTCTGTCCGTCCGTCCGTCCGTCCGTCCGTCCCTCTGTCCGTGCGTCCGTCCGTCCGTCCGTAACAAAGTCGTGTCCGGGCTATAACTTTTTTTTTCTTTTGAGATAGGCTTTTGATATTTCGCATGTAGATAGATCACTTCAAGACAATGTGTCATGAACAATGATTGGTGACCTTTGACCTTGAACTTTGTCGTCAAGGTCAGATTTTGTCTTTTATAATGACAAGTGGTGTCCGGGCTATAACTTTTTTGTCTTTTGAGATAGGCTTTTGATATTTTGCATGTAGATAGAACACTTCAAGACGATGTATCATGAGCAATGACTGGCGACCTTTGACCTTGACCTTTGTCGTCAAGGTCAGATTTTTGCTTTTATGATGACAAGTCGTGTCCGGGGTATAACTTTTTTGTCTTTTCAGATAGGCTTTTGATATTTTGCATGTAGATAGATCACTTCAAGATGATGTGTCATGAACAATTATTGGTGACCTTTGACCTTGACCTTTGTCGTCAAGGGCAGATTTTTGCTTTCGTACTGACAAGTTGTGTCTTGGCTATATCTTTTTTGTCTTTTGAGATAGGCTTTTGATATTTTGCATGTAGATAGATCACTTCAAGACGATGTGTCATGAACAATGATTTGTGACCTTTGACCTTGACCTTTATCTTCAAGGTCAGATTATTGCTTACATTCTGTTGATATCTTGATAATATGATGGTGTCCATACTTGTGAAGTGTCCACACTTGTACTGTGTCCACACCTGTATTGTGTCCACACACACTTAAATTTGCACATATTATACAGCGGGGCCAACAGAGATGGCTGCCATCTCTCCGATGTCTAGTTTGATTCTAATGGTGCTGATAAGAGGTTACTCCTTGAAAAACGTGTACAGCAAACAAATGTTTCCGTTTACTATGCAAATTGGGTATTTTTGTATTTGTTCTTGCTCATAATTCACAGCTCATTTTTGAAGGCGTCATGATGACTTCAAGATGAAGAACAACTGTACAATAAAAGCGTTGTTCCATTGCTTGGTTCTACTGTGTATTTGTAGAGACCAGTCTCATGTGCATTTACTAAATAATCTTTCATTGTTTATTCAAGACTGGCGTTTGTCTCTGATGATTTTGTCGGGCAACGGATGACAGTGGTTGTAAGAGTGCTTCGTCAGTTAATTTTATGTTTGTTGACGATCCCGCATCCATGGGCTCACAATAAAAGCGTTGTTCTGTTGCTGGTTCTATCATGTATTTGTAGAGACTTTGTCTTATGTGCATTTATTCCATATCCTTTTATTGTTATGCCAGTATGAAGATTTACAAAAATATCTGAACGTGAAATCATACACCGTATTACCAGAACTATACGACACAAATATATGAAGTAGACAAATCCCTTTAACATTATCTCCTTAACACCCCTCTTGCAATGGCAGCGTAAATAAACAATTAAATGTCACTAAAAGATATAAAGTAAGATCGCATGAGACAAAGTCTCTACAAAATATGATGATAAACCAATATGAATAACGCTTTGGTTTTGTTATCCATCCTTAAATCACCATTGCACCTTCAACAATGAGCTTTTCTTATACCTCATAGTAAGTTCATGACGACCCCTCGTACCGGTTTAAGCGGAATTCATTGCTAAGTTTTGAACAAGTATACATCCATGTCTTTGCGGGGTCGTCAACAAACATTAAGTCAACTGGCAAAGTATTCTTACAATTTCTGTCATCCGTTAAGACTAAAAGTTAGTGAGAACCGAAACGTCAATCCAAAAGCGAACAATCCAAGGACAATGGCAACACCAGAAACAAACAAAGGGGGAAAAACAGAGACACAACATGGGTACGGCACAGAAAAGAAAAATGAAGACACACACACACAAAGATGAACAACACGGACCCAATAAAAAACCATGGGGGAGATCAGGTGCACCGGTAGAGTTACCATCTCCTGCTTCTTATAAAACACCCGCCGTGTTGAACATGTCAAATCCGGTAGTAAAGTCAAATCCGGTAGAATCTGGGAAACAGATATCCCATAAAACTCACAATCAAAAGGTCTTTTGAAATAAAACTATTTAAACATTCCACAATACCGGAAATATTGGGCATGCCTCAATTATTAGGAGAATAAAAATAATATAGCACAACCATATGACCTCTCGAGAAGAAAAATATTTAGAGATCCACCAAGCTTTAAACCTTACAAGGATAGAAATTACCTTCATGTAAGCGTTATGAAGTGCCATTGCAGCACATATTGGGTAATATTCATATCATTACAGCTGTTAAATTGATTAAAAAAACGCATTCTACTATTCTACATTTCTCAATTATAGATAGAGCTTTGAGTAAACCAATAAGTAAGAATGAAAGGGGGCAAATAATAGACGTTCGAAATTTGCTGTATTGTAAGAGCAGTATTTGTGGTATATGTGGTTTTGTTAGAGCTTTACCAGTCAATTTTATGTTGGTTGACGATCTCGCATCCATGGGCTAAATAAGACAGAGATGTGACATTGTTTGACAGTTAGCAATGTATTCCGCTCAAACCGGTGATAAAGGCCGTCTTGAACTTTCTATGAGGTATAAGCAAAGCTCATTGTTGAAGGCCTTATGGTGATTTAAAGATGAAGCACGACAATAAAAGCGTTGCTCCATTACTTGATTTTGCCATGTATTTGTAGAGACTTCGTCTGATATTTGTTACTCCAAATTATTTCATTGTTAATTAAACTTTTGAGAATAAGCAGTTCCAATCCAACGATACTTGTTTAAATCATATAATTAGATTTACCTGCTGGTCTTGTTGAAGAAATCCATGCCTGTTCGCCTTCATTTACTATTTTTGCTAATTAACTACCATGCCCTTTACAAATCCGCTTGAAAACGAAATATAAATTTTTAAAACACAATATTATTTACATGGATTATATGTTTGAGATAATAAGTAATAAATTTAAATAATGTTTATAAGGTTTATAGAAACAACAGCAGTAGAAAACCGAAGGAAGTGAAATTTACAAAAATCGGAGTCCAAACACATGACAAAAACGAGAACACAGAAGACAATGAAGTTAGACAGCTACAAAGCAAAGAAATAAAACAACCAAGGCATCCCATGAAACTGAGAGGAACATCAGGTGCTCCGGAATAAGCATCTCCTGCTCTGTTATCAGCACCCGTCACACGGTCAGCAGGGCATATATGTTTTGAAACGTCCGTTGCTGTGATCTTTCTCGGAAGCATTTTTTTTTCCAGTCGTAATAAACATTCCCTAGTTGATGTCTCAAATGAAGGATTTTTAACATGGATATATTTCTTCGGAGAAGTAAACTTTTATGATTTTCATGTATATACAATGTGATATGTGAAGTACATGCCAAACAAGATGTTTTTGAAGAAATCAGCAGGAACAGGCATTTTGTCTGGATTGATTACCTGTATTTCTCTGTGTCCGCTGTTATGATTCAAAGTGTATGTCGTAAGATTTTGTTCTGTTTTGTCATGTTTTTTTATATTTATTCCTTTTTTTATTTGTTTATACATATATATATATTTTTTTTTGTAAACTCCAAATGTTTGAACTACAAGTAAACTTCAAGACCCCCTGCATACAAGGCGTTATTATATTATTTTTTACTCAAACCTGAATCCCGGGACCTGGACACTATCATGTCATAATTTTGGGTAATCTTCTTAATTTGTATTCATTTACGTAGAATGTTTGAATACAGACACTGGTCATTTTTTAATCTATCAAAATGACATTCGGAAATCCGACCAGTCCGTAAAAGGTTTTTCTCATCTGAAATGCAATAAGATAACAACAACAAAAAAACAAAAACAAAAACAAAAACAAAACAACAAAAAAATCGCCGTTTGAAGTATATCAGCCGATTAAAGAATTATCTGCGGATTCTTATTCAATGTGTTGCATGTATTTTGGTTTACTTGGACACTTGCGGATTACTTTTTTATGAAAGTTTGTTCTTTTTTGAAAGAAATTTAACTCACAAAAATTTAGTAAATATTGAAATTCCATTGAGCAAATTAAAAGTAAATAAATAAATTGAACTGAATTGTCAGATGTTTTTACATTGAATCGAATGAATCAAAGACCATTGCTTTCCAAAAACTAACACAATTGTAATCCTTTTCTTTGTTGTTTTTGTCATGTTTTGGTGCGGGAAAAACATCTCATTTCTGATATATATAATATTTCTACAAATGTCTAAATGTTCGATTGTGTGAATCGAGTAGGACGGATATGTTTTTCTTTTGAAACAATAAACGGAATGTATTTATTGCCTAAAATAATCCGAATGATCGCATGAGAATAGTAAATATGAAATTCTGAAATACTTTATGTGAATTTGTAAATAAAAACCATGTTGATCTTCTTGGTGATGAAGGAAAAGATATTTACTAAATGCACATGAGACAAAGTCATGTTATGAAAAAATAACGCTGTTATTGTTGTTTTTCATCTTAAATATATAGCCAAATAAGTTCTTACACACGGCAAGCATTGTTTTCCTTACTTACAATACCCGATTTCAAAAATATGTAAAGATTCTTATCATATTATCTGAATAAAATGTTTCATATGCAACAATTTCAGTCATAATTAGGAACGATAACTCTGACTCGAAAATCTAGTCGCCGAAGTAATGTAATAAAATGAATTTACAATTTTCATAATTTCTGTTACAATTTCATACTAAGAAACCGTTGCAATTGATATATAATTTAAAAATGAGTTACAATTAAAAATTAAAAAAAATAGAGAAAACGTAAAGTAAAATAAATTATTTAATTTGTGGAGCTGAGTTTTCTGTTGCAAATATTTGAATACCACTCCGAACCTGTCAATTGTACACCTGTATTGTTACTCCTGTACACGCACCAGGTAACAAAGGTGAGACAACAGGTGTGTACATTACGTAATAGTTACCTTTTTCATCCAGACACAGGGTAATAAAACAATTAACACAAAGACAAATACAAGATACATCCTTGATAAGAAATAAAGTTTTGACAAATATACAAATAAATTTCATAACAAATTTTGAATTTGTTCATGGACCATATTCAGATTATTGAAATTGCATCGAGGATATGTATTCAAATGATTGTAAATTATGAAAAAATATATATACAATGGAAAATTCAAAATGGGATGGAGGCTTTCTTCAAAGTAAGTTCAAAAGTGTTTTATTTTAATTTTTTTTTGCCTATTTATATATTAATTAATGACAGTCAACAGTCTTTAAAAGGAAATAATCTATATCAACTTTATTAACTAAAAAATTTTTAAAAAATAAAATTTTCTTCATCTTTTACCTGTTTGGTCGTCCGCCATTTTAGATGATATTGATGAAAAATTGATGAATTTAAAACTAATAGGGACGAGACTATACTAAAAATTAAACTGTTTTAAACACGATATTTTGATATTTTCATATGTCAACTACTTGCAGGTATATGCAAAACGATTAATTTTATGCTGTGAAATGAGAAATTATCACTTTAACCGTGTAGGGGTTGAGGCATTTTATATAGACAAAACAGGAGAATGATAGTAAAAAATACTGATTTTTCAAAAGTCCAGGGACGTAATTTCCCATTAATTTAAACTGTCAGGACTGATTCTTATTGTTAAATAAACTATCATAGATGATAAAGGAATACGCAAAATGAGTTTAAATTGTGTAATTTAGAAGATATTGCAGATTTAGTAGAACCTCCCATAGCTTTCTATGTTAAAATTTCAGTGTATCGATGGCCGGATGTTGCGTCACTAAAATCACGTGATGTCGACAATTATTGCATATGGTATTTGATTGACATACAGATATCACGCCCTGTTTAATCGATTTGTTTAAAACGGGTATGTTGCATATGACTGACGTGCGTATGATTGACAGATAATAGGAAAAATGAAAGGATATGGAGTGAATGTATATGTGACAAAAACGCACATGATACATAGATAACTCCAGTTTATCAAGGACAGGGCTTGATACCTGTTTCGTGCACATTGCTTGTTTAGACTATGGCACGCAATAGTAACAAAAATGCGGTATACCTAGTATTTCGAACGGAAACTATGGGTTTTCGTGCGAAATACTAGGTATACCGCACGTTAACTATGGGTTTCCGATCGGTATAGGAGTTTCTGCCGTGACGTCACAAGCTTGAAAAATTACCTTTGGTTGGCAAGAAATCGTGGTCACTGATTAGGGTCATAAAAATGTCATTTTCAATTAACTAGTGATAATTTGTTATTTAAGATAAATGGATAATTCTTTTTGACCTCAATTATGGAATGTTTACACTTTTACAGGATATAAAATTTTTTAGCTTTTTATTTATAATATATATAGAATTAGCGAATTTTGTAAACCATATAATTTTTTGAAACTTTCAAATTTTTGAAATTCACATAAAAAATATTTGTCTATTTTTATTAAAAAGTAAATCGATAGAAAAAATATGAATATCTCAATGTTTAAAATGCATTTTACAGATCCAAAATCGTGCATATAATGAAAAAATTATCAAAGATTAAAAATTCTATCCTAATGCTGTATAGTGGTAATTCTACGGCTTTGCCAACCAAAAATGCTAATTTGCATATGTAAATTAGATTTTGTGACGTCAATAATTGGATTCGCGGAAACTCCTATACATAGTTTTCGACGAAAACCCTAGTTTTCGATTGAAATTGAACGGAAACTAGGGGTTTGCGACGGAAACCCATAGTTTCCGATCGGTATCGTTAATTCGAGTTTAAAGCGAAAACGCTATTCATAAGTTTAGCCAATGAGAAACGAGAAACGGAAATCGCTGTTTGATATTTAACGTTCGTCCAATCAGAAAAGGAAAACGGTATTCAGGGTTTAATCAAACCAATCAGAATCGTTTTTTTTTCTGTTTATCGCTTAAATTTCACTCTTTTTTTATTCAAATTTCGAATCTTTTATTTATTTTATATATTTTGATATTATAAATTAATTATCAAATAGAGTTGTATATATTATACCTTTGACAAATTTAGGTGCGAATGGATATCAGATTAGCGGGTCCTGAGAGAATTCGATCTCGACGGTCTATATCCACCTTCACCAGGTAAAAGCTGTGAAATATCGCCGTTTTAGACTTAGTTTAAAAAGAATATTCAATTTAACTAATCTCTAGAGCAAAGATTTTTATTTTCATATATCTGGATGTGTACTCTGTTTCGAAATAAAAAAAATCATGAAATTTGGTATGAAAAATTAATTATTTGATAAGCAGTTAAAAAAACAAAAACTCGGTCTTATAAATGATCAAAACAATTCAGTAATATAAAACTTTTACTTCATCATATCCTTTCTAAGGAGTTATATAATTTGGAAGTTAAAAATTTCATGAATTTTAGCATTTAAGCGGTATGAAAAGTATAATTTTATGTTTACGGTTTAAACTTACTCTTGAAAAATGACAAAAACAATAAAGTGTTTTGAAAATTTTACTTCATGATATCCTTTCGAAAGAGTTTGATATGTTGCGAAATAAAAAAAATTATGAAATTTAGCATAGAATAGACAGAAAAGTTAGATTTTTTAATCAGTGGTTTAAACTCAATCTTTAAAAATGACAAAAACAATTCAGTGTTTTGAAAATTTTACACCATAGTATCCTTTGAGAAGAGTTTTATAATTCCCGAACCAAAAACTTGATGAATTTGATGATTTTTGTATTTTGCAATATATCAAACTTCTTCGCAAGGACAAAATGAAGTAAAATTTTCAAAACACTTAACTTTTTTGACAGTTTTAAAGAGTTAGTATATAAACCGTCGACTAAAAATTTTACTTTTCATATCTTTTTAATGCTAAAATTCATCAAGTTTTTGCTTCCTGAATTATAAAACTCCTTCGAAAGGATATTATGATGTTAAATTTTCAAAACACTGATTTTTTTTGGGTCATTTTTATAGACTTAGTTTAAACCGTTGTTTCAAAATCTTACTTTCCATACCTTTTCTATGCTAAATTTGATAATTTTTGTATTTCGCAACATATCAAACTTCTACGCAAGGACAAAATGAAGTAAAATTTTAAAACACTGAATTTTTTTTGACATTTTTAAAGAGTTAGTATAAACCGAAGACTAAAAATTTTACTTTTCATATCTTTTTAATGCTAAAATTCATCAAGTTTTTGCTTCGCGAATCATAATGACTCCTTCGAAAGGATATTATAATGTTAAATTTTCAAAACACTGATTTTTTTTGTCATGGTTATAGACTTAGCATAAACTGTGTTTCAAAATCTTACTTTTCATACCTTTTCTATGCTAAATTTGATGATTTTGTATTTTGCAACATATCAAACTTCTTCGCAAGAACAAAATGAAGTAAAATTTTCAAAACACTTAACTTTTTTTTGACATTTGTAAACAGTTAGTATAAACCATCGACTAAAAATTTTACTTTTCATATCTTTTTAATGCTAAAATTCATCAAGTTTTTGCTTCCTGAATTATAAAACTCCTTCGAAAGGATATTATGATGTTAAATTTTCAAAACACTGATTTTTTTGGTCATTTTTATAGACTTAGTTTAAACCGCTGTTTCAAAATCTTACTTTTCATACCTTTGATAATTTTTGTATTTCGCAACATATCAAACTTCTTCGCAAGGATATAATGAAGTAAAATTTTCAAAACACTTAACTTTTTTTGACATTTTTAAAGAGTTGGTATAAACCTCCGACTAAAAATTTTACTTTCCATACATTTTTAATGATAAAATTCATCAAGTTTTTGGTTCCGGAATTATAAAACTCCTCCCAAAGGATACTATGGTGTAAAATTTTCAAAAAACTGAATTTTTTTTGTCATTTTCAGTTTCACTGGAGTTCACACTGTGAGTGCCTTTGTTCTGAATGTTGTGGTTTCTGGTTCTGTGCTTTGTGTCTGTCTGGCGTCATTGTTTTTGTGTCTAACGTCATTGTTTTCTGTGTTCTCGTTTTTGCCCTGTCTTTGGACTTCGATTTTTGTGAATATCACCCCTTTGTTCCTTCGGTATTCTACTGCCGTTGTTTTATAAAAACCGAGTTTGAACCACTGATTAAAAAATCTAACTATTCTGTCTATTCTATGCTTAATTTCATATTTTATTTCGCAACATATCAAACTCTTTCAAAAGGATATCATGAAGTAATATTTTCAAACACTTTATTGTTTTTGTCATTTTTAAAGAGTAAGTTTAAACCGTAAGCTTAAAATTATACTTTTCATTCCTTTTAAATGCTAAAATTCATGAAATTTTTAACTTCCAAATTATAAAACTAGTCGGAAAGAATATGATGAAGTAAAAGTTTTAAATTAGTGAATTGTTTTGATTATTTATAAGACAGAGTTTTTGTTTGGTTTTTTAACTGCTTATCAAATTATTATTTTTCATACAAAATCTCATGATTTTTTTTTTATTTCGAAACACAGTGCACATCAAGTTATATGAAAATAAAAATCTTTGCTCTATAGATTAGTTAAATTGAATTTTCTTTTTAGAAGCTGAATCTGATACCCATTCGCACCTAAATTTGTCAAAGGTACAACTCTATTTGATAATTAATTTATAATATTAAAATATATAAAATAAATACAAGATACGAAATTTGAATAAAAAAGGGAGAAATATAAGCGATTAACAGAAAAAACGATTTTGATTGGCTTAATTAAACCCTGAATACCGTTTTCTGTTTCTGATTGGACGAAAGTTAAATATCAAATAGCGATTTCCGTTTCTCGTTTCTCATTGGCTAAAACTATGAATAGCGTTTTCGCTTTAAACGCAAATTAACGATACCGATCGCAAACTATGGGTTTCCGTCGCAAACCCCTAGTTCCCGATCATTTTCAATCGAAAACTATGGTTTTCGCCGAAAACTATGCATACCGATCGGAAACCCATGGTTAACGTGCGGTATACCTAGTATTTCGCGCGAAAACCCCTAGTTTCCGTTCGAAATACTAGGTATACCGCATTTTTGTTACTATCGCGTGCCATATTAGACTGTTTAAAGAAACGCGCATGTGTTTCGAATTTTGTATCATAAAAACTAAGACAAACATTGGAAAAGAATCTATTCTTGTGGATGATTATGTGTTTAGGAAAGATAGTGTTCTACAATGTACTGAAATATCATGGAGGTATTCGTCTAACAGAAAAAAATGCAAAGCAAAACTTAGAACAGACATGGATGTATGAAAAGTTCTGTCTGGTAATATGGTGAAAAACTTGAGTATTTATGTCATCAAAAGCGAAAACTACAGAACAATAAAATATCACGCTTTGAATTTGAAAAAAGTCACTGTGTCACTTTTAAGTTTCGTGCCAGAACAGACATGTGAATATTTGTTGACTAACTGCTGTCGATTTTAAGTTTCGTGCCAGAACAGACAGTTTTATACGGAAGCTTATTAGGGACACAACACAATTTGTTTTTAATTTGTAATTACAAATTAATAAATTGTAATTACAAATTAATAAATTGTAATCACAAATTAGTAAACTGTAATTACAAATTAATAAATTGTAATTCAAATTAGTAAATTGTTATTACAAATTAGTAAATTGTAATTACAAATTAGTAAACTGTTATTACAAATTAGTAAATTGTTATTACAAATTAGTAAATTGTAATTACAAACTAATAAATTGTAATTACAAATTAATATATTGTTATTACAAATTAGGAAATTGATGTGGATAGGGGAGTTCACTGTCTTATTCGAGGAAGTCAGGTGATGTTGGCCGCCAATCATTGCAGGCAAACAGTGTGGACAAACTTCAAGCTTCATTCATTATTGCTGCGGTCAAGGAAGTGGCAAAACTTTTATTGTGATGAAGTAAAGATTAACACCCCAAGCTTACACAATGTGTTACATTTATCGATGTGAAATATCTACATTGTAGATATATCAGACGTGAATACCTGACAAATGTATACAAAGTTGTCTTTGTACGCCGGCGGGTCAGTGAAGGTTGAGAGCTTGGGTGTAAATCTTAATGTCGGTAAATTGAAAGTTTTGCCACTTCCTTGACCGCAGCAATATTATGCCACATTGTTTATGGTTTTGCACCGAGAACGTGTATTTATTAAAAGAATCAATATATTATTAAGACGTTTTACGTTCAATAATGAGAAAGAGAATACAGTATTTCAGAGGATCCGGAGGGGGAGATGGTTCTGATAGATGGAAGACCCTTTTTCTGGAAATATTTCAAAATTTCTGCACAATTTTGACTAAAATTACAAAAATCGACTAAAACCAATCCCCTTTTTTGGAAGTCTTGGTAAGACCGTGTATTTCAAGTTTTCCACACACAATGGCATATTTGTCCTTGAATTAAAAATGTTAAGTGCGGATTTGCACTTAAAATGATTATTTTTTTGTTCTTTTCGGACATATTTTCTACGGATATCGATGCGTCTAAGCATAATCTACGAGAGGATGTATCTGTAAAATTAGAGCAGAGGGAAATGAGGTGGAAAGTTGTAGAAAAGTCGATGAAAGGACGTGTGGGAAGTGGGAGATTAGGATGAATAGTTTGCAGGCGTTATAAAAGGAGAGTGGAGTGGGAGGAGGGAGAGATAAGTATGAGATGCGAGCGAGTGACCCCTCTGTTCATTCCCTCCCCTCCTCTACTCGTACTAGATATTCGTTCCCGCCTTTTAAAAAAAACTATATTCTGTGAAAAACTGAAACTATATGTTAAGTGATTAGACACAATTTGACGAAAATTGCCCAAAAGCAGAACTTAAATTTACAACAATTATCAAGTTACTATATTCAGTTGAAATGGTCATTCTTTCTCTTGCTTCTTGGTACGTAACAGACACCAGAAAAGTAGTAAACTGCAAATCTGGTTTAATTTGACCAGAGATCTTCCATATCATCTTCCAGACGCCATGTAAAACCGCGAAGAATACATGAATAAGAAAATGCAATATTCCGAAACTGGTAGCTCGTCTCCAGGAATGGACATAAAATTGCTTAGCTAAGGGACCGACCATTTAACCTGAAAGGGGGGGTATGGTTTTTTTTTTGGACAGAAAATTTATTTATTTATTTCACGAGTATCTGTTACAATGAATTTGTAAAATCAGTGAATTTGTAAAACCACTGACCATTTTAGTGATTTTATAAAATCCCTGAAATTCTTGTTAGGGATTTTACAAAATCACTGATTTAATAGAATGTTAATTTTTGGGGGGAAAATGCTTGTGTATTTAAATGAATTTACAAACTGAAGTAATTATTATAGGTATACATAATTAAAATATATTACCATATCTTGCACAAAACTATTCGCATACCAAGTTTTCTACCCTAAATACAGTAATTAATATAAAACTAAATTTAAAAAAATATTTGATTTCATTGCAATTTGCACAATTAAACTCTGAAGGATGTGCAGTTTAATTGTTTATTTAGGTAACATTCTTACTCAAGGCTTAAAAAATAAATAATATAAAACAATTCAAAATTGAGTATGACTATTCCTTACCTATTCAAGTAAAATTATGACATCAAAATTTAACTTTCTTGTAGATTAGGACCAAAATAACAAAATATTTGACAATTTATGTAACAAATGCAATATACCATTCTGTAGAGAAATGAAAAGTCTGTTGTTCAGCTGTTTTATTGGTCATAAACCTGGATAGTTAACCTGATTTAGACATAACTAAACGTAGTCCAAAAGTTAATTCAGGAAGACCCAAATAAACCAGATGTTTTCATGGATTCATCGATTTCAATTGAGTCGCATTATATTCTAGCCTTAGCATTTTTCTGATTTACAATGACAATGTGTCAGTGGTTATTTATACTGTATCTGGATGCAGGAAACAGTCATATCAAGTTTCACTGAATTTCCACTATAAAAACTGTTTTGATTTTAGCTTTTCAGGATATGATATTTCATAAAATTTAGAGCAAGATGCATTTTTGTTGCATTTCCCAATCTTGTTATTTCCCTAAACCAGACCGGGATTCTATTACTTATCTTAGAAAACTGATTTATCTTCTTCTGGTGAATTTTGTTTTATTTTGTATCATTTATGAAAAAATTCTGTAAATTTTAAAGAAAATGACCATAATTTGGCACAAATAAAAATTAAAATTTTTTGAAAGGGGTTGAAAATAATTGGGACAAATTTTTTTATCATGGACTAAACGGTGGTGTACAGGTTGAGATGACCAAAGTACAAATTTTCTTACAAGATAATAGTAGTTGCATTTTGTCTCCTCTATCTGTTCATAGCTAAATATTTATTTATATTCTTTAAGTTTCTCTCCTTTATGCTTGAAGAAGTTTTCAAGAAAAGAAAAAAAAACAAAAAAAGCTCCTCATTTTTCAACATTGATTACAGAGCCATATTTAATCGAACTTAAAATCATCTGAAATTCTGAATAATAAAAAAATTTTTTTTTAAGTTCGGTTATATTAACTACAAATATCAAAATTTTAATGTTTTTTATCTAAAACTAGGATATTTGATAAATCTCACTTAATCTGCTAAACATTTTAAACATTCTGTTATAAAATATCTGAAAATTATTTTACAAATTCCCTAAACATGACCAGGGAATCAGTAAAATAATGATTGATGTTTTCAGTGATTTTGTTAAATCCCTGGTTTTAATTAGGGATTTTACAAACCCACTGAGCAATTTAGTGATTTTACAAATTCCCTGAATTTTCAGTGATTTTACAAATTCCCTGATTTTACAAATTCACTGTAACATATTAACAAAATATTTTTTTTTCAAAATTAACATTATTTTTGGGGCAGAAAGCCTCCGTCAGAAATTTTTTTTTTCATCATTTTGGCAGCCAAAATATTTTTTTCACATAAAATCGGCTCCAGATTATTTTTTTTAGAAAGAAAAAACATAGCCCCCCCCCTTTTCAAGTTAAATGGTCGGTCCCTAACAGAAATACATCTTTGTTATCTTTCACTCCCAGAATTTTTTTTTTTATAATTTATTACAATAGTGTTATTAAATGGGCATTTTTATATTAATTCTGAATAATTCCCATTTCGAGTTATATTGGGTTGAGGTCTTAGCCGAGGGCTAATACAGGTGATCGAAACCCAATACTTTGGGAATAACACGGGTCTTTGGCTCCGAGCTCCAACGTTTTTGAGCTCTAGGCTCCAAGACTAGGGCTCCAGACTCCAACAATAGGGCTCTGGTCTCCACTCACAGAGCTCCAGGTTCCGTTCGAAGGGTTCGAGTCTCTACCTAGTGGGTTTAATACAGGTTGTAGATGAAATATCATTTTACCACGCCAAGGCGGTATGCGGAATGAAACGGATTTCTATCGAATTTTCAGTTAAATCTTCTTAACTAGTATATTAAAACTCAAAATATTCAACAACACAGAGTTTGGCCTGAAGTTTTGGACAAGTGGCATTCATACAGGTGATGACCAAAATGTTTGTCACATAGGGTCAAATGTTAAGCTTTATTCTCCACTGGCAGCCATGTTTGTCCAATCCAATTAAAATAAGTAACCTTTGTAAAGGACCTTCCACACATTATCCCAATACAGTTAAGTGCTTCAGTTGTTTCAGAGTAGATGACTAAAATGAAATTTTTTCAACAGAGTTCAATTTTAAACTATGTTCAGTGCTGGTGCCCATGTTTTTGTCAGGCTTTTAAAAATGAAATGGGCATTTTATGAAAACCACTGTTTATAAGACTGTTCACAGGTACTGGGAAGAGAAATTAATTTGTGAAGAAAATAGTAAAAGTACGTTGAAATATCTGAACACTGCATGGATCATTTTCTTTTGACTATAAACATTTAATTTGGGAAGCTGCAGGTTGTGAGAAAATATCTATTTCTAAAGCAACTATAAAGGCAAGATTGCTTCTTGGTACCTATATCGTCACAAATTAGTTAAACCAGATTGTCCGTTGTGTGATAATGGTTAACATCGTTAACATTTTTTAGTGCAATGTGAATGTCTCAGTACAGTCCGCCAGAAATTTATAAACTCATTGCATCATCAGCTTTATGGTTCCTTAGATAAAATTGAATGTTCTGCTTTGCTTGATAATAGTAGCAATTTTGGATTGCACTGCTTTTCCATGTTTACCATATAAGCTGCACATAGATATAGAAAATATAAGTAGAGGATTGGTAAATGCTTTGCATGTGGCAAGATGTAATATTCTTCAATACAGGAAGTAAAGAAATTAACATTAATAGAGTGTGACTACAGTTACCTACTAACATGTACATATACATATGAACTGTTTATTTTCTGTGTTGTATATGATGGACCTGACCTCACTGTAGCCTACAAAGTGCTCGTCCCTTCTAGTGATATAGCAGCTATTTTAAGCTTTATTTCATCTCCAAGTATTTGCTACAACGGATTGAGCACCAACCACTGGATTTGAAACATATTCACCGCAGTGACACTAAAAACATAGAATTTACTGTGTGTTCTCCAGATAGTGGAGGGATATAAAGGAACAGAACAGAACAGAGAACAGTATTCCTGTAAAGTTTTGTTGAATTTGCTTCATTGGTTTCAGAGGAGATGAAAATGTGATTTCTCCAATAGGTCAAATGTTTAATTATGTTCCGCGCTGGTTGGCACGTTTTTATACAAAGATTTGCATTTCCGAGAATCAGCATATCATTTACAAGTGAGAATGTTTTCATTAACGGGAATTTTTAAATATCAATTCCGGGATTTTTTATAATATGAATATACCACTTATACATCATTTGCGGGAATTCTAAAGAGACAAGTATGCCCTATTCATACAGGTTCATGTAACCTTTTACTCCTGTTCACTACGGAATATTGAGGGAAGTTTTGGGAAGAATCCATTGAAAGATATATTGAATCCCACTAAACGTTATAAATTTAGCATTGTTGAAATCCGAAAATTACGATATATCTATGTCTAAACTGAATACATATATGTGCCTCGTCTATGTTCAAATATTTGTTGTGTTCAACCCGAGAGGTTGAAGAACGACTTTATCAGGACATATTGTAAAATGTATTGCAGCATCATCTTAATAAAAAATGGAGATATATTTTCCAATGTTTGTTCACCTATAGTTCCTTATATTCCCTGAAATTATGCACATTTTTTATAAAAAAAAAAAAATTAACACAGACATATAAACACCTGTCTTTTGAAGAAAATTTGAATCTCATGTTTTGGGTTTGTCGTTATCATGTACTTATAAAAATCTCGATAATGATGCATGTTGGTACCGGAAAAGAAAAACGGAAATTCCAGGAAATGAAAATTCTGAAATTTAGGAAATTCCCGGAAATGAATTCACCTGTTTTTATTGGATCGGAACGAAACGAGCAATATTTGCAATACATGCATCATTTGAGTAAAGTTTGTTTAATTTGCTTCATTGGTTTCAGAGGAGAAGATGAAAATGTTAAATACCAACGGACGACGGGCGCAAAGTTGAGCTGAGGAAATCAGTTTTGTTGAATATTGATGGCCATCCCCGCACTTCCCTGTTCGACACAGAAAACAAGAGTTCCACTGACAAGCTCACATATGTCAAAATCGACATCTTGGGCCTCCCGTTTGCAGCAAGACCAATATAAAAAATCTGAAAGCCTATTGCACATCTGCAGACTATATGCAACAATTCTATTACAAAATTAAATCCATATATCCAAAAATATAGGAGGAAATCCACTGACAAGCTCACATGTGTCAAGATCGACATCTTTGGGCCTCTTGTTTGAACCAAGACCAATTTCAAAAATCTGACAGCTTATTGCGCATCTGCAGACTATATGCAACAATTCTCTAACAAATTTAAATCCATAAATCCAAAAATGAGGAAGGAGATCCACTGACAATGTTCATCTAACGGACAGACGGATGGACGGACGGACGTTCAGATGGACGGGAACAATATCCCCGCATTTTCTTCAGAAAGTGCGTAGATAACAACTGACCATTTCGACTGAATAGTAACTTGATAATTGTTGTACATTTAAGTTCTGCATTTTGGCAGTTTTCGTTAAATTATGTCTTTTCATTTAACATATAGTTTCAGTTTTTCATGTAGATTATATAGCGTTTTTTATGTAAAGGCAGGAGCAAATATCTAGTAACGTGGGGAGGGAATGGACAGGGGGTCACTTATCTCTCCCGCTTTCCACTCCACTCTCCTTACTGTCACCTGCAAACTAATCCCCCGAATCCCCCAATTCCCACACTTCTTTTCACCTCTTCAACTTTCCACCCTCTCCTCCCATCTCTCGTTTTACAAATACATGCTGTCGTAGTGTAGGCGTAAACGAATATCAACACGTTCAATCTCTCGGGCCATCTCTCCCAGCAAACACATGACATCATATTGACGTCGGGTTTTGGTTGATATTTGATCGCGACGTCAGTCTATCAAAATCCGACGTCGGATCGATGTCTTAATTTTGACGTCTACATTTGGTCGGCTTTCGCCGTTGATGCGACGACCTAAGTGATAGGTATATGTTATCGTGCTCTTGACAGCAATATATCGTAAAATATCAACCCGTGAGCCAGAATATGAAGCAAAGGGGCGAGTGAGCGTAGAGAACGAGCCCCAAGCATCATATTCTTGCGAGCGGGGTGATATTTTACAATACATCAGCTGTCAAAAGCCCGATAACTTGTTTATCATCCTTTATTTTTCATTTTAGATTTGTAATTATTGAACTGAATTTTCAAATTCTCCCAAAGTTGCGCGGGAAATTCGACATACATGCCATTCTCGCCTTTTCAGCAATTTTCAGCTTGAAAACATGTTTTGTAGTTTTTTTATCATTTTATTGTCAAAGGTTTTGTAACTGGGTGAATAATTTGACCGAAATTCTCTAAATAATGTCAAATTTGAATTTTGCCTCAACCTTTGGTTGTTACGACATTCTATCGTTGCTTGGAGCTTTTATGACGTCATAATGTGAAAACGTCAAAGCTCTGCAGGATATATCAACGACCTAGTTTCTACAATTTTTCTGACATCTAGTTTATCTATTTGTGTAATCATGCTTCTGTTCTGAATACCTAATCGGAAAGAGCAAATGCAATAGATGTTTATTGTTACAAATTTGATTTCGTTTGAAACCTTGAAAAAAAGTTATTGCCTTTGAAACTTTGGGAGAATCCCTTGATAATATCCGGGTCAACCAGACACGGCTTTTGCTGAAAGGCTCTGCAGGCTGATATAACCATGGGGAAGGATGATAATAGTACATATACTGCATTTATTATGCAAATATAAATAAATATTAAATTAAATTAAAAAAAAAGAATAAAAAAAAAAAACTGGGGTCAAAAATATTGCTGAAAACCGTTTTACAAAAATAATATTTAATTGGGATATTTATAAAAGTTATATGAGTAGCTAAAACGGAAAAGTTTCCAAAATTTTACTTTTATACATTTACGCAATACTACTAGCTATAGTTCAACTTTTAATCTTTAACTAAAACTTTCAATCCGTGTGTACTATATGCAAATAGAATGATGCAAACAAAAATTATTTCCCTTTAGCACGTGAGGTCATTTTTTTCCAATCTGAATTTTTATTGCTCAGCAGTTATACCGACAGAAAAACCTTAACACAGATTTATTAAAAATAATAAAGGAAAACAATTTTTTATCTTTAAAATACATAATCATCTAAAAACGAAAAAGGATTTGCAGATTAAAATTTTGAATTGAACCTTTAAGGTAAATTTTTTCTTATATTATATATATTTTGAGATTTTTGCCTTTCACATGTTTACTTGTTTTCAATGCTTCTGTCTGATTAGCAGCTTGTTTTAGGTTTTATTTCTGGAAAGAAACATCTAAGGCAAACTGCTTGGAAAATTTTGACATTACTTCCAAGTGATGCCAGAAAAAGTCCGAGCTCACATGGATGGGTTGAAAACTGGTCGGACTCCGACCAAAGTTCAATGATATTTACAGAAATAACACAATAATAAATAGTAATGAAAACCACCGAGAATAAAGGCCGTCTCACGTTATGAAACGATCAGTATTCAACCACTACACAACATAAAATAACTTTTATTCTCGGTCGGCAACCGACTCTTTTTCGACGTCTGAAAAAGACGTAAAAAAACTTTCATTTTCAATCAAAATCCAACATTCATCCGACGTCAGGACATGACGTCATTCTGACATCAAAACAACTAATTTTGCCTGCTGGGCGCCAACGGATCCGCCAATGAAATATTTAATTATCTTTGCATATTATTGAATGTGAAACGTCTTGATAATATTTTTTTATTCTTTCAATAAATACACGTTCTCGGTGCAATACAATAAAGAGAGTGGCATACTAATGTATGGAACGTGAAGTTTTTTCCACACAATGATCGGCGGCCAGCATTACCTAGCTGCCTCGAATAAGACAGTGGACTCCCCTATCCACAACAATTTCCTAATTTGTAATAACTAGGGATGTCAACGAGTACTCGAGTACTCGAGTATCGCTCGGAAGTACCGAATATCGATTAGTAAATCGACACTCGAGTACTCGGATTTCTCTTTTGATGATGCCCTAATTGGTATGTTGATTTGTGAAAAAAGTTTTGAATTTTTAAATTTCCGCCACCAAATTTTAACCTTTAGTGATATTTTACACACATTTTTGATAGGAAAATAATCTGATTTTTAACTTCTTTAGCACTGTTTATGGTACTTATGGTCTTTCAAATGTTTTGTATCTGATCTGTATTTGAAGAGACATAAGTTGCCATATAACTTCGGTATTTTGTTATTTAGTAATAAAATTTAAAAAGAAAGATTTTCTCCTAGAACTGTTCAAAAAGTGTTTTGTTGAAGCATGTGAAGATCCCTTGTTTTGGCTTCTACTATTCACGTGTCAGTTAATTCACAAATAAATTACGTGTAATTATGATTGTTTTCTCTCTAATTAACACATTGATCTGTATTGATTTGTAAACAATAAAAAAATCAAGCTATTAATTAAACACTGATTACTTTGCTGTTAATCATAAAAACATAAATTTTACGGTAATAAATGACTAAATACCGAAGTTACTGTGAATTTAAATTCTGCATATGCGCATTTCGACAACTTATGTCTCTTCAGTGCAGATAAAATCTAAACGTTTGGGAGACCATAAACTCAAAGATGTTAAAAACTGATAGAGAACAAATAACCAATATGATCTAAATGTAAAGCCAAAATCAGCTAAGCACAGAGCTTTGCATGAGGGAGATACTCCTTAGTTTTCAACAAAATTATATGTTCTTTTTCTACTAGACGCAATAAAAGACAACGTGTTGATTTCTACACACAGAGGAATAGTCAGTCGCATGTTCTACGGATATTTAATATCAGAAAACATTTTGACCGAGCGAGTACTCAAGTACTCAAGTACTCGCTCGATAAAACTTTCGAGTACTCGAGTATTGATTTTTGTTCGAGTTGACATCCCTAGTAATAACAATTTATTAATTTGTAATTACAATTTACTAATTTGTAATTACAATTTATTAATTTGTAATAAGAATTTATTAATTTGTAATAACAATTTACTAATTTGTTATTACAATTTATTGATTTGTAATTACAATTTATTAAATTATAATAACAATTTACTAATTTGTATTTACAATTTTCTAATTTGTAATTACAATTTACTAATTTGTAATTACAATTTACTAATTTGTAATAACAATTTACTAATTTGTAATAACAATTTAATAATTTGTTATTACAATGCATTTCTAAATAAAGTTAATTAATTAATTTGCAATTACAAATTAAAAAAAAATTGTGTTTGTGTCCCTAATAAGCTTCCGTAGTTTTATGATTTTACTACACAAGTCATACCAATATTGTTTTAAAACATGACAGTGCCTGTATATTTCTGTTGTTTTTTTATTTTTTTACTTAGTCTAATAAAAAAGCATAGCAACATTGTTATGTCATATGCTTTTCTGTCCCTTTGATTCATTTGAAATCTGCCCCTTTAATCATATAAAATTTGCTCCATTGAATACTTTTATGCCGCCCCATTGAACTGTTTTTCGTCGCCCCATTTCGTTAGGGGACGACCATTTGATTCGG
>MJUU01072438.1:68592-80260 GCA_002080025.1 Modiolus philippinarum
CTCAGAATCAAATGGTCGTCCCCTTACGAATCCGCCCCAATGTAAATCAGCGGTCAGATCAAAGGTGACATTAACACTGATTAAACAAAAGATTGAAATTTTGATTCCAAAATAAACAAACAATTAATTATGACAATAATTAAATCTTAATTAGGACAAATATTACACACATTTGTCTATAATGTTTTATAAGACCGTTTCCATATAATAAAATTGTACTTTGATCATGTATAGTGGATCCATGGAATAGTGGTTCCAATGAAAAATTGTTAAAAACAAAGCAGAGACCAGTTGTGTAAAATTTGCAAAATCTTTGCAAAGACAAATTTACATTTGCTGAACTCAATCAGAAGGCAGACACGGACACTGACACAAAATCTGAATTTTCATACGCTTTGGCATTCCTGATATATTTAATCTGTTACAAAATTAAAACGAATTTTTTAAAAATATTTTAATCAAATTTATGAAAAAAAATGTCAAGTACAACTGGCTGATCTTACAGACATTTTACCATTAAGAATAATTTTTGCTCTATATAAAAAGAAAATAGCTACAATTGCAGTTTTTTTCATTATATTTCAACTTGATTTTATAAAATTGCTAAAATTTAATCATTAAATATCTTGAATCATTTAATTAGATGAATAGTTTTAAACGGTTTTAAAATTTGAGAAATCAGTTTGTCGCTACACTAATAACCATTCTTTGAAAAAGTCAGCTTTTTAGAAAGTTGTCGAATGGTATCAATAAAGCCCGTTACGCTATGGTGAACTTCCATTTGAACTGCCGTGCCGTGTCTTAAAATTTATTATGCAACACAATATTTCCAAGGTACTTAAAGCGAAAGCATTTTACAAGAAAACTTGGCGGGATTTCGGTAACAGGATCCCCATTGTTACCCACTGTATCCAAGAAATTGACTTTCTGATATATATAGTGTCAGATATTACCTATGTTCGGCTGATCAAGGCGGGGTCTTGGGGAATAACACGGGCTCTGGGCCTCGGGCTCCAACCTTTCTTGAACGTGGGGTTCCTGGCTCGAACACAAGGACTCCAACTTTAGAGATCCGAACGAAAGAAAGAAACTGATCATTTCAAGGCCAAAGACGATTTCTCGCATTTATTTTTGTAATCCTAAAAATAAATTCATAGACATGTAAATAGTTATAACAACAAAAGACATCAATTATAGGCCAATTACAGAAATACATACGGGATGTTTTTTTTTTAGCTCACCTGGCCTACAAGGCCATGTGAGCTTTTGCCATCACTATGCGTCTGTCGTCCGTCGTCCGTCTGTCTATCTGTCTGTCTGTCAACAATTTCAAAAATCTTCTCCTCTGAAACCACTGGGCCAAATGTAACCAAACTCGACCTGAATCATCACCAGAGTATGGCTTCTCAAAATTGTGTTCGATTAGGCGGTAGGTGAAACAATATGGCCGCCGTTGCTAAAAATAGAAACATAGGGGTAAATTGCAGTTTTTGGCCAATAACTTGAAAACCGTTACAGATATCAAAAATCTGACATGGAGTAAAAGTGATCAGCATAGCATGATCTACCTGCCCTGCAATTTTGAAGAAAATCCGAAAACCCATCTCGGAGTTATTGCCCTTTTTCCGTAAAATTTTCAAAATTTGTGCATTTTTTATTTTTTATTTCAAAAAGAGTAACAGATAGAGGTCAAGTGTAAATTGCGAAAATGTTCAGCATATCAAGATCTACCCACCCTGAAATTTTGAAGAAAATCCATAAACCTTTGTAGGAGTTATTGCCCTTTTTTTCACCGATTTTTTTTAAATTTTCGTATTTTCATCTATTATTTCCAAAACTATAGAAGATGAGGGTTAAGTGTAAATTGATGAAATGTTTGCCATGCTGTGGCGACTTCAAAACTGATGTTGAAAATTGTCCCTTGACCGCCATTTTCAAAATGGCCACCAAAAAAAAAGGCGGGAAAATTCAACATTGTCCGATTTCAATGAAATTTGGCTTCCAAATAGATCTTGATGTTGCGAGTTCAAATCCGGTGTTGAAAATTGTTCCTTGACCGCAATTTTCAAAATGGCCGCCAAAAAGGCGGGAAAATTCAACATTGTCCGATTTCAATGAAATTTGGTTTCCAAGTAGATATTGATGTTGCGACTTCAAAACCGATGTTGAAAATTGTTGGTTGACTGCCATTTTCAAAATGGCCGCCAAAAAAGGCGGGAAAATTCAACATTGTCTGATTTCAATGACATTTGGTTTCCAAATATGTCCTGATGTCGCAACTTCAAAACTGATGTTAAAAATTGTTCATTGACCGCCATATTTAAAATGGCTGCCAAAAAGGCGGTAAATTCAACATTGTCCGATTTCAAAGAAATTTGATTTCCAAATAGATATTGATGTTGCAACTTCAAAACCGATGTTGAAAATTGTTTGTTGACTGCCATTTACAAAATGACGTCTCGACTTCAAAACTGGTGTCGAAAGTGGTCCCTAGCAAGAACGTTTTTTATCAAAAAAGCCCAATAAAGAAATATAACAAAACATGATCAGACTTTAAAAACAGTTCAAGATATTGGAGGTGTTCGACCTACGAAAGTTTGAGAAACTGAAGATCAACTGTATAACTTACATTGTCACCTTGATTGTGGCAACTGAAAGCCATGTGAGCGATACAGGCTCCTGGGAGCCTCTGGTTTTTAAATAAAAGATTATTATCAAATGTGAAGTGTTAGATCTAGGCAGGTATGATTACCTCAGATTCAAACCAGGTAGTTCTTTCAGTGCTGAAAAAATAGCAATGATTTCTATAAAGTTTCCAGCCTTTGTTACAACCAGAACCAACAATTTTTCTACCTGAAAATTGACAAAAATGTAGCTCAAAACTTCATTTATAACGAAAACATATCATCAAGTACTTCAAATAATACATAATCTTTAAATTTAAACAGGCTATCAATGAAAAAAATACATAAGGAATGGATTCATTAGATTTGTAATGTGGTATGTGGCTTGGTAAATCCTTTATTAAAACCAGGGATTTTACAAGATCACTGTAAAATTAATCAGTGATTGATACGACCATTTAAATACTTATGTCTCTTCAGTGCAGAGCAAATCGAACCGAACATTTGTAAATATGATAGAGAACAAATACCAACAAGAACTTAAATAAAATGTAGATATATCTATCAATGTTAAATATTCGCTCATTATTTTGGGATTCTTCTTTTCATTTTATTCTTGCATTTCTATTTGATCCTATTGGACAGTATTGGTAAATATGTTTTCTATCAGTTTTTTACACACATTTCGGCTTATGGATTTCTAAATGTTTTGATTTGATCTGCACTGAAGAGACATAAGTTGTCGAAATGGTCATATGCAGAAATAAAATTCACAATAGCTTCGGTATTTTGTTACTTATTACCACTGGGCCAATGCCTCTGCTTGTTGACTGTTAATCCCCGAGGGTATTCACCAACCCAGTAGCCAGTTCTTCTGTGCTGGCCCGAAAGCCGATTTTATTTTTATTTTATTTATTTTTTTTAATTGCAATATCTAAATTTACGAAAATTATGTTTAAAACTAACTAAAGTAGTATCATATCTCTGTCCTTAGCTGATTTTGGCGTTTCTATTTGCATCCTATTGGTAATTTGTTCTCTATCAGTTTTTCCACAAATATAGGTTTATGGATTTCCAAATGCTCTGATATGATCTGCATTGAAAAGTTATAAGTTGTCGAAATGGTCATATGAAGAAACAAAATTCACAGTTTATTCGGTATTTTGATATTTATCAATATCGGTGTAGAAAAATAGAAAAATTACCATTTTTATATTGTTGATACTATACAATTATGGCACTTCTACGAGATCAATATGGGGTTTAACGGAGCAATAAAGTAATATTGAACGAGGGTTTACCCCGAGTTCAATATTATCTTTTGCGCTCCGTTAAACCCCATATTGATCGAGTATAGAAGTGCCATAATTGTTTTATTATATTTGATTGACATGGCTCAAGTCACTGATGATAAACAAAAGAGGCGTGGTATATCTATTGTGGGTGTAAAAGGGGTGTGGCCTGTAAACGTCAATCAAAGTAAGTGTGCAATATGATGATTTATCATGTTCAACTGTGCAATATGATGTTTTATTGAGTAGATACAATTCAATACTTTATAAATAGAAATAAAAGTACAAATATAATAATAACTCTTACTTCCTGTTGCAAACAGTGAATCGATTTTTTTTAAGCGAGGAACAGTATTCGTTCTAGTGACGCCTACTGTATTTCTCTCTTTGACTTTTACTTCTTGTAGTTCAGAAGAAAGGTATTCATATTGTAAAAACATGCAAAAAGTGAGGTTAACGTGCATTTCCGCGCATCCAGGAATTCTTCTGAAATTTCGCAATCGGTAAGATTACGACACAATGTAGCTTGCAGATTCATGCACCTTTCGACTATTATTTTATGTATTTATTCAGTAAATAAAACCTTCAGTTTAAAGATTTTTTTAAGAAAAATCTTTCTTGGTGTATCTGTGAGCCAAAATAGTGTCTTGTGAAATAGTGTCCGGGTGTGTTAAATTTGTATCGAAAACCTCCACAGAGAACGAAAGTAATCATTCCAGCGTTTTATTTTGTCCCCTTACTTTATCATAGGCAACAATTGTAGGACTGGACGGTATTTCACGGCAGACACTTTAATGTTACACATCTACATCTCGTATTTGCCTTAGACCACCGGTTGCAATTTTAACTTAAAATCATATTAAGACATACCAGCAAAACCGTTTTCTAGTTGCTGTAAAGTAGTCTTAATTTTCTGAAAGGCCACTTTGTCTGCTTTTTGAAGACATGTGTCTGACCCGTAAACTACTACCATTGGTGCCATTACAACCAGCAAAATAACAAAGTTGTTTACTAGCTCCATCATAGAGGGTACGTTCTTGGAAAAAAAAATAATATAAATAATAAATGAGATTATTCACCAGTCAAATTGTCAGACTTGTCTGACATGAAATATTTAGCTTGCGTTTTATTGAAATTTACTGCTGTTATCACAATTCTAACCGCTTAAAATAATGAATCTTCATTTTGTCTATGGCACTTAGTGGATATCCTTGGTACATTATTTGGCCTCCTATTTCGATATTTTTGGGAATGAGTACTTCTTTTTGTACTATTTTTGGGTTATGGCTTTTGATATTATTTTATTTTAAAGCTGCTGTCGAGAGGTTACTCCTTGAAACACGTGTGCAGCATAACAAAATTTACTGTTTATCATGAAAATTGGGTATTAGTGTATAATACAAATTTGTGTTTGTGATTCATATTTAAAGATACATAAATTTTATCGCTAGTGCCGAAGTGTGACGCGTGAATTTCCTTATTTATGTCAATGACATTAAATTTCTATAGATGCGACTCGATAAAGTGCCATATTTACGTTTATAACAAACTAACTGCAATAAGCTGCAATTTACGTAAATAAGGCACTTAAGGCGAAGTGTACGTAATTCAACGCCTCTAGCGGATTGCGGGAGTAATCACGTGCGTCGTTAGTAACGTCATAAATGAGAAATAGACGGTGTCGAAATGTTTTCAAGATCAATGTTATCGTAAAGGGTCTATACACTTGAAAAATCAATAGAAATATGTAAATGGTCATTCCAGATATTTCACTAACCGTTCAGACAGTATAATAAGATCGGTCAAAGATTTTGAAACTGTTAGTGCTGTTCTAAACTTTGAAATGATATATTCATTATTTTTCAGAGATTCAGATTACGGTGTTGATTTATTTTCAAAAAGTAAGAGAACAAGGGAGAATAACAGATATTTTATAGTGCAAAATAACTAGTTGTAAGTCGACTTTGAATCCTTTTCATTTTAAATTTAAAATGGTTTGACTGAATAAAACACCCAAACATATGCAAGGAAAATAAAGGCAAAAAAATGAATGTATTAATAAATACCGAACTTACTGTGATTTACTACCGAAGTTACTTCAATTCTAATGCGAATTTATTTTAATTTAGTTCAGAAATTACTGTAAATACTGTTTATTCATTTCGGATATTACTGTTTAAATTTCGTACTAAAAAGGCATATACTGTAATTTTAGTACATATGTTATTATTGTAACTTTCGTACTGGAGTGTCTGTAAATTCAGCATGTTCTACAGAGGTTACAGTAAATTTAGTATCAAAAGCTGCTGCAAATTTTGTGTATATTTCGTACCGAAGCTACAGTAAATTTTGCATTGAAGTTGCAGTAATTTTAGTACTGTATATAATTACCGTACATTTTGTACCGAAATTAATGTAATCTAGTAACGAAATTACAAATTTTGTTCGATTTAGTTCGGATGTTTTTGTAAATTTAATTAGTAATTCAGTTCGGAAATTATAATTGTAAATTTAATGAACACCGTTTATAGTTAAAATAAATTCTGTACCGAAGCTACTGTACTTTTAGTATTAGCTACACAAGTTATGTTTTATTTAGTACCGAAGTTACTGTAAATTTAAGGTGGTGGACAGGTTGTTACTTTATCCTTTCTCCCGTCCAATTTCTCCTTTATCTCACCCCTTTCTCCTTCCCCTCTCTCATTTCTCCCGACCCTTTCTCTCGGTCTCCCTTTCTTTTCCCTGTTATCCCTTTCTTGTCCCTGTTCTGGTTTCTGGACCCTTTTCTCCTTTCTCCCTCCCCTCTCTACTTTATGTCCCCTCCCCCTCAAATTGGTTCCGAAGTTATTGTGAATCTAATATCGAAATAGTACCTGATATACATGTGTATAGTTACCTGATCATTTGTGGGGGGGGTCTCGATGGGGGTATCTTCTCCGAAATCCCCGGCATTTTTTTCTACATTTTCCAGTTTCACAGGCGGGAAAATATTCTACAAAGACTCTTAAAGAGGTCGCTATTTCCCGTTTCACGAGATCAATTTTCGTTAGTTCCTGCTTTACGCTGTACATCGTTTCCCGTTTTCACGTGCACTTTTTTCCACGGATCCCATTTCCCGTTTGCTTAAAAAGGTCAACCCCGCTTCCCGCTTATACCCCATCGTGACCCACTTTGTGCTGCCCTTTTGTCTCTTTGCATTTGGTGGTTACTTTGAAATTAGGTGTGTTTAGTTTATTTTATACTACAAGGCCTCTTCAATCGGTTCAATTTTGGGGACGCCCTTTAGAATAGTTTTTTTCGAGCTTCTGTTTCACATGGTTGTACGGTTTGGTTTCCGACGTCCAATGCACACATTGAAGCATTGGAAACTATACAGTATAAAATGGGAAAACTGATATTAAATACTACAAGAGGCTCTCAAGAGCCTGTATCGCTCACCTGGGACCTGCAGCACTATAATTCCAAATTGATGGTCCGTCTTTGGTGGTGTATGTACATAAGAATCAGAAACTTTTTATAAAATTTAATTAAAATTGTTCAAGCAGTTTCAGAGAAGATTTTTGAATGCAGTTTCCAAACTTAAGGGACTAAGTTAATCTACGTTCCCTGCTGGCAGCTATTTAACATAAAACTTTGAAGAGGGTCACATAAGGACTATCATATCGAAATTCTACTGAAATTGTTAAAGCAGTCTCAGAGGAGAAGATCTTTTTATGCATTTCCCACTGGGTCCAATGTTAAACTATGTTTTGTTACTGGTGGCCATGTCGGAAGACGGATCAGCACCAAAGTAACAAGCTTGGTCAAATCAAAATCTCACAAGTTTCATTTATGCAATGTTTAAATTGAATCCATTCAATGGTTTTCCATGATATCTTTGTATGCATTTCCCCATTACTGGCAGCCATGTTGGATGATGGATCAGAGCTGAAGTAACAACACTTGGTCAGCTTCTCATACGCAAAGTTTGGATTACGCAGTTCTCTAGAAGAAGATCTTTTGTTAACTTAAGTTCACAGCTGGTGACACTTGGTCAGCACCTGACAGGCATCATTCATGTCATGTTTGATTTAAATCCATTTAGCAGTTCTCTAGAAGATCTTTGTGTGCATTTCCCATAGGGTCAAATGCTGTCCGCATGTAAGATGACAGATTGGCACCAAAGTAATAACACTTGGTCAGCACCTCATAAACATCATTCATGCCATGTTTGGTTCAAATCCATTCAGTGGTTCTAAAGTAAAAGTTCTTTGTATGCATTTTCCCATAGGGTCCAATGTTAAAATTAAGATCCCCGCTGGCGGCCATGTTGGATGATGGATCGGCAATAAAGTAACAACACTTCGTCAGCACCTCATAAGCATCATTCATGCCAAGTTTCGTTCAAATCCATTCAGTGGTTCTCAAGAAGAAGTTCTTTGTATGAATTTTCCCATTAGGTCAAATGGTAAACTAAGTTCCCCGCTGGCGGCCATCATGGAAGCGGTTGGAAAACTTGAATGTGTTCAATAAAATATAGTCCCTATCATGCTGAACATTTTTGCATTTTAAACTTGACCTCTATTTCAAAGCGTTTTTGAAATATAGGACATAAAGTAAAAAATCACGAAAAATTTGACCAATAAAGGACCACAACTCATATATAGGTACTTGGATTTTCTTCAAAATATCCATGTGGGTAGATCTTAACATGCTGAACATTTTTGCAATTAAAACTTAACCTCTATCTGTTATAGTTTTTTCAACAAAAATAAAAAACATCAAAATTTTGAAAATTTTACGGAAAAGGGGCAATAACTCTTAGACGGGTTGTCAGATTTTCTTCAAAATTTCAGCATGGGTAGATCTTCTCATGCTGATCATTTTTATCCCTGTCAGATTTTTGATATCTGTATGGGTTTTTGAGTTATTTGCCAAAAACTGTAATTTACCCCTATGTTCTTTTTTTAGTAACGGCATCCATGTTGTTTGACCTAAGACATACAAAATAACAAATTTGAAACAAGATACCCTAGTGATGATTCAGTTTAAGTTTGGTTCTATTTGACCCAGTGGTTTCAGAGGAGAAGATTTTTGAAAGTGAGGTAACGACGGACGGACGACGGACGGACGGACGGACGACGGACGCCAAGTGATGGCAAAAGCTCACTCTGGCATAGCCAGGTGAGCTAAAAATGAATATTCCAAAGTCAGCTCTACTTTGTGAACTTGGCTGGGAACCAATCAATGGGTTTATGAACAGGCAACGAGTTTCATATTTCGCACGTTTTAACGAGCTCCCAGATGATCGGCTATGCAAATATGTTTTCAATATACTTAAGACTTCGACTCATACCGAATATAGCATGTTCTTCCGTAACATATTTAATGAACTGGGCCTTGACCATTGTTTTGATGGTAATATCAACCTGAAAACATTTAATTCCTTCTACAGCATGTGAGTTTGAAAATATCGCATCAAAAAGTAGTTTAGAATTTTATCGATATTGTACATTAATAAAAGGGAGACAATCGTATATTTCCGAAGGAAATGATTTCGAATCGACTCGTCTTAAACTGCTTGCAAGAACAAATTGCTTGCATTTAAATGCCGTACTTTTTCGCATGTCTCTGGTTGACTTTGATAAATGTAAACTGTGTTCTCTGAATACACGGAAAGATTTACCTCATTTCTTCCTCGATTGTCCTATAAAATATCAAGATGTCCGCCGAGTTGTTTTTAAAAAAGCTAACGAGAGGTTTAATGAACATCAATTGAACTTTGATTTTAATGAGCTTTCATCGTTCCAAAAGCTACATAGTAGGGTGCCCAAGAGACGATTTTTCCTATTTTGGGTTAACGGAATAACACACACCTGTAGTATGCATGTTTGTAAAGAGGATACCATAGCGCTTCGAAATGACGATGCGTAGAGATTTAATTTGGTCACATTTAAGATGCGGTCAAAGGTCAGCTCCTAAAATTTGGAAAATTTTGATGCATTTTAAAGTGAGCTTGATTTCACAAATAAAACTGCAACGAAATTCGAATATTATTGTAAATTTTATTGAGATAATTCTTTAGTTTTACTTTTTATAATGATTTGTCTGTTGTCTTTATTCAACAAGTTTCTAATGTGGCATTTTGTTTAAAAGGCCCGTCATTTTGAATATCTGCACCTCCGTGATATGTGGGGTTCTTTCGGATATAAAGAACTGCGCATTTCTGACTTTTATAGGATTTTTCTTTAGAGGAAAGCTTAAATTTAATTTTAAAACTAACCGCTAAAAATAAACTAAGTTTAGGCGAAATAAATCGTACTTTTGTTATTGGTATAAATAAGTCAATTTCATTATCAACTTCGACTGATTCTCAGGAGCAATCTTCAGATCACACGTCTTCTTCTTACAACTCATTTGATTCTGCCTCTAACATCAAACCTTGTTCTGTTTAATTAAATGATATTTTAAATTTTCCTGATCAGCAATCGCGAGGCACAATTTCACCATGCCGCGTAAAAAAATTGCAAAACATGTAACATTCTTATTACTGACTCAAATTTTACAAGCAACCTTACCAACAAGTCATATTCAACTAGAACTTACGACGATCTGAATTTCTCCTCCAGAAATCTTATTTATGGCTTAGAGTGCTCTATTTGTGGATTGATTTATGTAGGGGAAACAAAAGACAGGTTGAACAAACGTATGTGCGGACATAGATACGAAGTCAAGGACAATAAGACCCGACATGTTTACGCACATTTCAACCAACCCGACCATTCAATTGTCAACATGAAGGTCAGAATTATTGAAAAAATATACCATAAGACCAATAACTCTACGCTAAGTACACCTTACCGTCTACAAAGAAAGACCAATAACTCTACGCTAAGTACACCTTACCGTCTACAAAGAGAGGAATACTGGATCAAAGAATTAGGTACAGCAATACCCTATGGTTGTAATGATAACATAAAAAGTGTAGGAAATCTGTCAAGTCCAGGATGTAATTCGGTGAATGTGATGAATATATTGAATGGAAGCCAACGCAGACCGCGTAGCCATGGACACAGGCATTACACTGCCCCGCGTCTGCACGACATTTCAATAAATGGTCTTCTTCCAATTATGACCATTCCATTAAGTATTCATCACATTCGTACCAAATTGTATTCTTTGCCCCTTTCAAAGCTTATTTCTTTCTACAAAACATGTTTATTGTTATTGGCATTCCCTGGAATATAAATTAACAGCAATCGTTTTAGATATATCAAACCATAGACTTTTCAAACCTGTCCGCGAATCAGCCAACGAACCTGATAACCGGACATTTCTCAAAATTCAATTCGCCAATAAAGGCTTGGACGCCATAAATCTCGCTAACATTCTACATAGCAAAACAGTAACATCAAACATTCCACCTTACTTCAAAGATCAATATGTTCCACTTATTTCGTATTCCTACACTAAACCCATTGCAACTTTCATTTTCAATTACAAACGGGTATTGCGTGTTTTCAAAATTGACGACTTCAAAGCCAAACCACCTGATTGCGCTTGCTCCACTTCCCCCTTCAATTACAGTCCGGCTGGACACGTGATAACCGGTGACTAAATATTATACACAATATCAAACTAAGAGAGGTTTTTTCAAAAGGTCCCAAATTCCGTGAACCCCAGCATATCAACTGGAAGTACAACTTCAAAATTTTGATGGATGCATTTGAGGACTATGCGAGGAAGTGGGCAAAGAAAGAGAAAGAAGATGTC
>MJUU01072443.1:0-57575 GCA_002080025.1 Modiolus philippinarum
AGAGTCCAATGTTAAAACTATGATCCCCGCTGGCGGCCATCTTGGATGTAGCCCGGATCTGAAAAACAAATTTATTGCAGGGGACCATCTAAGGACTATTGTGGCCAAGTTTGGTTTCAATTGGCCCAGTAGTTTCAGAGGAGAAGATCTTTGAATGTGTTTCCCATAGAGTCCAGTGTTAAAACTATGATCCCCGCTGGCTTCCATCTTTGATACAGCGCGGATCTGAAAAACACCTTTTTGCAGGGGATCATCTAAGGACTATTGTGGGCAAGTTTGGTTTCAATTGGCTGAGTAGTTTCAGAGGAGAAGATCTTTGAATGTTTCTTCCCATAGGGTCCAATGTTAAAACTATGATCCCCGTTGGCGGCCATCTTGGATATAGCGCGGATCTGAAAAACAATTTTTGCAGGGGGCCATTTAAGGACTATTGTGGCCAAGTTTGGTTTCAATTGGCCCAGTAGTTTTAGAGGAGAAGATCTTTGAATGTCTTTTCCCATGGAGTCCAATGTTAAAACTATGATCCCCGCTGGCGGCCATCTTGGATATAGCGCGGATCTGAAAAACAAATAATTTGCAGGGGACCATCTAAGGACTATTGTGGCCAAGTTTGGTTTCAATTGGCCCAGTAGTTTCAGAGAAGAAGATCTTTGAATGAAAAGTTTATGCCGGACGGACGACGGACGACGGACGGACGACGGACGACGGACGGACGACGGACGACGGACGGACGACGGATGAAAAGTGATGGCAAAAGCTCACCCTGGCCACCTCTAGTTGAAGACCCTCAGGCGACATCAAGATGTAGGCAGGAATAAAAGCCCTGTCCTTGATAAACTGGAGTTTTCCATGTATCGTGTGCGTTTTTGTCGCATGTACATTCACTCCATATCCTTTCATTTTTCCTATGGCCATACCTTTATTTATAAAATTAATTGATATACGATGTATATCCATAATGAAATATTTCCGCTCAATCTATGTTGGTAAAAGCCCCTTCCTTGATAAACTGGAGTTTTCTTTGTGCATCGTGCTTCAAATAAATAAATTAGTGAGGTACTACACAATGTACTTTTATTTAACCATTTTAAACTATTACGTATTATAGAAGTCGATGTGAAACATTAGTAGCTGTCCTTCATTAACGCAAAATACAATTCCAATAAAAGGACCGTCTTGGAAGTTTAGTTTAACCTATCATGCGCAATGCAGTAGCCTGATAGCAAATTGTAGTTCTGTTATTTAAAACATCTAATATATAAAAAAATAAATATCTCCGTGTAAATTCTTATAATAGAAATTTGAATTAACAAAATTCAGAATTAAAAGACCATCATATCTATATATTATTCTATTTAATGAAAATTTATACTTTTTAATTAGATCAAGTATTAAAATAAAAATGATATAGTTATAAATATGATAATTATTGGTCGATTTTAAAAACACAGAATTTAAAGAAAGATAACTCTACTACAAAACGATCTATATACAATCAATAATATGTCTGCCTGATACTGAGGAAACGTTGGTGTATGAATATATGTAGTTTTAACTATCAAAACATGGACAAATCTCTTCAAATCATTAGCAAAAAGATGTGTTTTGTGAAACACTTATGCCCCCGGGTAGAAGTAAAGAAGAAACATTTAGCAGCTTTGAACAATGAATGTCCTTCTGACAAAATAATTTGTAGAAATTAATTCTGGTATCAACAGAAAAGTTTAATCTCATCAAATTATGATTGCAATTGGATGCAAACACAGAAATCACCCAAATGAATCCGTCCAATCATTATTAAGAAAACAATTTTCACCCCCCCCATCCCCCCTATTTGGAACATATATAGCCAACTCATTGTGTTCTGTTTATCAGTGTTATCAGTACTTTGATTACACCAGGGATCATCAATACTGGTTCCCCAAAAGTGGAGATATACACAGAAGAGAAGAAATGAAATAATAGATATTTTTAGTAACATCCCTCATCATTGATATATATAATACGTATATAAATACCTGTAAAACAAAAATGAATAAATGAAGAAAATATGCTGAATTATTTAAAAAATCTTTTTTACAAAAAAAAAATTCTGTAGATATAAAGAAACATTTCATCATAAATGAGTTTAATTTCTATATACATATAAAATAAAACAAAATATAATTTGATTTTTTGGTGAAATTTTACCGGACAGTCACATGCCAAGGTCAGGGTCACAAGGTCAAATATTCTGGTACCAACTGAAAGGTCTCTCCACAAGGAATACACATGCAAAGAATAAAAGAACTATCACTTACCATTCAAAAGATATGCTCAATGTTAAAGTTTTTATGCAGTTGTTCACAGGCCAAGGTCAAGGTCACAAGGTCAACTATTCTGGTACCAATTAAAAGGTCTTGCCACAAGGAATGCACCTGGAAAATATGAAAGCCATATCACTTACCATTCAAAAGATATACCCAATGTTAAAGTTTATTATTTTTTTTTCAAAAAGTCCATCACATGTCAAGGTCAAGGTCACGAGGTCCAAAATTTTGGTATCGTTTGAAAGGTCTTGCCACAAGGAATACACATGCAAAATATGAGAGCCCTATCATTTACCATTCAAAAGATATACCCAATGTTAAAGTTTTTGTGGACAAACAGACAAACAGACACACAGACCAAAAACTATATGCCCCCCGAAACTTCGTTTTTCTATATTCATGTCCTACTTGGATATCATTTACGAAAGTAGATATGTTGGATATATGTACATTCTATATTTCTATGTTCTATTTGTTTTATATGGTCTAATAGCAAGGTGTTGGATGTGATATATAGATGAGTAATATAGACTTAAACAATTTTCGAAAGGGATATGCGCTTAATCAAGTTTGGTGGGTGTAAATGATTTTGACGTAGCCTTTGAAAATAAAAATATTACCATATATCTACGACTGCTAACATAAAAATCAAACTGAATACACCTATAATCTATTTTTATAGAGATTTGTTTTGCATTTGCTCTACATAAAAGAGAGAAAAATGGAATGCAATTTATTATATCACTCCAAATTCCTTGATATAAACGACGAGGTCCTGAACACAAGTACAATATTATCAATTTCGACAACTCTGCGTTGGATAGTCAAAACGGTCAAAGCCCGAATCGGTCAAATCTAGAAGATGTAAGAACAGGTCAAAACAGTCATGGTTCTGACCAGAAGAGCCAATTCAATATCAGTCATAGCTGTTACAAGAACAGTTAAGATTCTTTGACCATGACTGGTCAGGAAGGTCAGGATTCTAGTTCTAGGAACATACATGATAGTATAATAAAGTGAAGTAGTCAGGATTCTACAGCCAATATTCTTCAAGAGCAGACTTGGAGCAGGTCGTAAGCAGACTGTAGGGGGAAGGTTTGGGCCCAATAAAACTAGCTTAACACCGCCGCAGCAGGTTTGCGCCTGTCCTAAGTCCGAAAATTTATTAAACCTTTGTGTGTCTTGTCTTTTTTCTAGTTAGTTTACTTTATGTCTATAGGAGTCTAGGATGATGTTTATTTCGCTGAACTTGATTACTCTTTATTCAGGGCCGACTCAGACCGACCGTTGGGTATGGGGTTTTCTCACCGTTCATTGAAGATCTTATGGTGGCTTTGAGTTGTTGTTGCTCCCCTTTGGGTCGTTGTCTCTTTGACACATTCCCCGTTTCCCTCTTTTTTTCTATTAACCAGCAATGAAAGGATATGGAGTTAATACACATGAGACAAGGTCTCTACAATTACATGGTCACACAAAGCATAGAAACAACTAATGATTTTATTGTTCTTCATCTCGATATCTGTTTGTATTATGTTAACTAAGGGGAGCTTGCATGGGTGTATTAGATGTTATACCAAGTATATGAAAATGAAAGGAAATGGGGTAAATGTCAAGAGACAACATCCTTTAGCCAGGTTAAAACGACCCAAAACAATACTGTAGCTCTTCTGACAGTTCAGAGCGATATATCTTTGAATGTGTTTTCTACTTTTTTAACCGCATTAGGTACCAGTCTGCCGGGCATTTTTACGGAGGGGTATTTTCAAGGATGATTTTGACTAAGGTTAACTTTAATTTACATGCTTGTTTCAGAGGAGATCTTTGGCACGTCGTATTTATATTTATTCCTCGTTCAAGAAATCTCATAAAATTTATAATATATCTTATAAACTCTATGAGATATATCATAGTTTATAAGATACCTTATAAACTGTATAAGAAATCTTTTAAAAAGATTTACGAGATATCTCAAATATGTAAGATATCTTATTAAAGATATGAGATATCTTTTTTTAATGTAAACATTTTAAGCAATGTACACTTGCAGATATGTTTTGATCATGTCCGGCCATTGGATCTGGTCACGGTCTTGACAGGCTTAACAGAATTTTGTTAAAGGAGTGTAAGATTTTCTGTTGGTTTTCAAGATAATTGAATTCAAGAACGATCAATACATGTTGAGATCAAATAAGATTCACTGGTTAATTGCGTTCAGGAACGATCAAGAAGAGTTTCGAATTGATTTTGTTTGATCTTGACAAACTTAACACATTTTGATCGCCCTTGAACGCAGTTATCTTGTTTGATTAACTGAACAGATCTTGATCGTACTTGAAAGCATTTTTTTTTTAAATACGACTGAATATCTAACAAAGTCTCAACAGAATTGTGTTAAGCTTTTCAAAATCGTGATAAAATAAAAAAAGGTCTAATCAAGATCATAACACATCTGCTGGTGATAAGATCGTGTTTTTTATGAATTCAAGATAATGTATTAAGTCATTAATTCACGAATAGAAACATGCATAATGTGAATTTTCCCATTTACCATAGTAGTTAGAGATATGGGTAATGTATGCGGTAATTGTTAAAGTCGGGAATCGGCCCCTTTATATGACTTATGAAAAGTGGGAGAAAGTTAGAGGAATCATTTCCCGGCACGGGCGAACATCTCGACCCCCCCCCCCCCCCACACACACACACACGCTCAAACGCATAAAAAAATCAAATGGTCCGTGACTAAAGCGGAGCGTCTAACAACTAATACAGAAAATTAAACATATAAAAAAATAAATAAATAATTAAATTATAAAAATATAAATCAAGAAAAACGACAAATAATTTCACTGACCATAAACGAAGAGGGTGTCCAAGAACAAGGAACTGGGATAGACATACTTTTTGAAATCGTTCATATTTTGGCTGCACGTCTCTTTCTTTGATCCCAGTAAATCAGTTATGCATTAAAAAATAACGCCTCAGTAAATAAAACGATGTTTATAAGGTCAACGATTTCAGTATCCAGGGTATTGATCTTGGAAATAGTTGTCTCTCTTGCGACTAATTACCAAAAAACTAACTAAATACCGCAAACGATTTCATCTTTCAGGGAGCAGTAATATTGCATTTCGAAACAATTCACAGCAATTTCGGTATTTAGTTATTCTATAAGATATCTTATAAACTTTATAAGATATCTTATATAGTTTATGAGAAATGTTATAAAAATATTTTACTACATATTGCATAAGATATTTTATAAAGTTTAATAGATACCTTATAAAGTTTCAATGATATCTGATTAATTAATTTTTTAAGATATCTGATAAATAATTTTTATAATACATCGTATTAACTAAATTATTTATTAGATATCTAATAAACTCTATAAGATATCTTATAACCTTTAAAAGTTATCTTATAAATTTTATGAAACATCTTAAGAACTTACATATTTAATACAGGAGTTTGTCTTTTATTGCAGTGTGGAGGTGGCAAAACAATTCCCCGTGGTAGAGATGTATGCTCTTTATTTTTCTTCGATATGGTTTACTTGTACATGAGATAATATCTCATGTGTACACTTTGTTCAATTACTATTACTTAAATTTTTGTAAATTCTAAAACCGAAGAGTTAACTCCCTCCATCGTAGTTTTCTCCTTAGCTATATTTGATATTACTAATTATTCGGATTACATTTGGGTTTATGCATTTTCAACGTTTTTGGAAATTATGGATTTCCTTTGTTTGGGTTCTAGTGCTGCTGATGAGGAATAAATTTCCGAAATGGCCATACAGCTCATTAAAGTTTTTGCAGTTAGAGTTGACATATGTGTTATGGTCTCATGTTCATTTACTCCATATCCTTTCGTTAAATATTTAATACAGGAGTTTTTCTTTTATTGCAGTGTGGAGTTGGTAAAACAATTCCCCGTGGTAGAGATGTATGCTCTTTATTTTTCTTAGATATGGTGTACTTGTACATGAGATAATATCTCATGTGTACACTTTGTTCAATATCTATTATCTAAATTTATGTAAATTCTAAAACCGAAGAATTAACTCCCTCCATCGTAGTTTTGTCCTTAGCTATATTTGATATTACTGATTATTTGGATTTCATTTGGGTTTATGCAATATGAACATTTTTTGAAAATTATGGATTTCCTTTGTTTGAGTTTTAGTGCTGCTGATGAGGAATAAATTTTCGAAATGGCCATATAGCTCATTCATTTTTTTGCAGTTGGAGTTGACATATGTGTTATGGTCTCATGTTCATTTATTCCATATCCTTTTGTAAAATATTTAATACAGGAGTTTGTCTTTTATTGCAGTGTGGAGTTGGTAAAACAATTCCACGTGGTAGAGATGTATGCTCTTTATTTTTCTTAGATATGGTGTACTTGTACATGAGATAATATCTCATGTGTTAACTTTGTTCAATTACTATTATCTAAATTTAAGTAAATTCTAAAACCGAAGAATTAACTCCTTCCATCGTAGTTTTGTCCTTCGCTATATTTGATATTACTGATTATTCGGATTTCATTAGGGTTTATGCATTTTTAACATTTTTTTGGAAATTATGGATTTCCTTTGTTTGGGTTCTGGAATAAATTTCCGAAATGGCCATACAGCTCATTAATTTTTTTGCAGTTGGAGTTGACATATGTGTTATGGTCTCATGTTCATTTACTCCATATCCTTTCGTAAAATATTACATGTAATAAGATATGTTATAAACTCTTTTTTTAATGAGATATCTAAAAGGTTTATAAGATATCTTGTAGAATATATAAGTTTAAAAGTAATAAATATGGCTTGCCATAGAGGTTACCTTTGGAAGCATGTCCCATGGGATCAATATTTCAACTATTTGGCATACGAACCTATGAAACATGACTTGCAAAAGAATCATCCAAAGATTATTGGAACCAATATTACTACGTTTGGATCCAATAAACTTAGTACTTCTAGAGGAATTTCATAGAAAAGTAAACAACCGGTGGACGTACGGCAGACAACCAAGCAATGTGATGGCAAACTATCGAGGCGAGTTATACAGCTGAATAATGAAAAAAAGAGAAATGCAATGTCTAAATGTTAAATGTATCATACTGAAGCCTTTTTTGTTCAATTCCTTTTAAATGTATAATACCTCACTGCATTAGTTAATCAACTATATTACTTACATTCAAATTTAGAAATAGGGAAAGGTTGAGTATATTTTTCAAATTTGTAGCCACAGGTATAATTGTCTTTTACATCTTCCAAGGACAGATTTTCAATCACAAGTATAAATCCATCGTTTTCAATTTCTTCCGAATACTTAGTAGAATCTATATCGCTTGAAACACCATTGATTAAAATTGTCTTCAAATCTTGACCTTTATACCAATTCCGTCTGTAAGTATCGCAGCAAATATCTCCGGGAACCATGCATTTGAGTTTCACAGTTGAATTGAAAATTGCTATCGAAGACAACAATGACCAGAAGATTTCTCCTGAAATTATAAAAGTGATATGATAAATATAGTTGCTACAACGAGAACTAAGTTGATTATGGAATTTCTCACATCCAGTTCAACAACTTTTTGAAATAATTGAATACAAGGCTTGCCGGGTTTTTAAACATTCGAAAATTTATTTAACAAGATGCGAGAAATTTTCATAATAAACGTGGTCAAGTTGTAGAAAAAATTTCTTGAATGACGTAATGTTATGCACCAAAGATTATGTCCCGAGTGCATCTTACTTGAAATTTCACGTGAGTTTTTATCCCTCTAGAGATGAGAAATATTTTTATCATACCGGTCAGGCTTATGTTAAGGAGGCTCACTCGTCACATTTTTGAATATTTGTCAGATTTCGGAACTCCTCTGATTTTGTGCAGTTAAATGGCTTAACAAATGACAAATGACAAAATATAATAAGAGATATTTTGGTGGGCTTGCTGTATTATGTAGAGATAGTATAAAGAAACATTTGAAACTACTACAAAATACTAACCCAGATTATCAGTGGGTGAAACTAGAGAAAAACTTCTTTGGTTTTAAAAAAGACTTGTATATATGCCTGGTTTATTATCCATCATCAGATTCTTCTTACACCCAGAATTTAGAATATGATTAATTTGATTGTATTGAAAGAGATATAATAAAATACAAATGTTTGGGGGACATTTGTTTGTGTGGTGATTTTAATTTCAGAATAGGTACAAAATGTGACTTCAGAGTGAATGATGATAACCAGTATATTCCTATTTTTGACACATACAAGGCTGACAAACAAATATTGATGAGAAAAAGTTTAGATATTAAATTAGATACTAGAGGTAAAGACTTAATAGATCTGTGCACAAGTCAACAATTAAGAGTCTTAAATGGGAGAATGACTGGAGATCTATTTGGTAAATATACATGTTATAAACCATTAGGTGCAAGTGTTGTCGACTACACAATCATGTCTGAGGGTGCCCTGAATCAGGTCTAATACTTTAAGGTTAATGATTTCTTACCAACTTTATCAGATTGTCATGCAAAAATAGAGTAGAAAATGTCAGCATTTTATAATACATGTGTTGATGAGCATAATGACAATACATTTCAACTGCCATGTAAATACATATGGTCAGATGATTCCCCTGAAAAATTTTGAAACTAGTGATATAGAAAATTTGCTGATTCTATAAATAATGCTGCTGTACAATTGTCAAACATATTCTTATCTGCAGCAGACAAATGTCTTCGTAAACCTAAAACATGCAATAAGAACCAAAAAATAGTAAACGACAGCAGAACAATTGGTTTGATACAGATTTAAAAAAAATGAGACTTAATCTCATCAGATATAGTTCAGTTTATTCTAAATTTCCTTCTGATCCATATGTAAGAAACCATTTTTATAAATTAAATCGCGAATACACAAAAGCTAGAAAAGCAAAAAAGAAGGGTTATAAAAATTCTATACTTAGTGACCTTGAAGAGTTGCATGAGAATAACCCAAAATTATATTGGAAACTTATTAATGATTTTCAAAATAAGGATACCTGTGACCAAGAAAATAAAATAACTCCAGCACAGTGGCTCAGTCATTTTCAAGACCTCAACTCCATTAAGTCAGAATTTAGTGAAAGAATACAAGAGTTAGACACAAAGCTAAGCCTTTCTGAACAAGTTAAGTACTTTAATGAATTAGACTTTCAAATAGCAGAATCAGAAATTTTAATTGCAATTAGCAAGTTAAAGAACATCAAGGCACCAGGATTAGATACTATTTCAAATGAAATGCTTAAACATGGAAAGACATTTCTTATAAAATGTTTAAATAAGATATTCAACTCTTGTTTGATGTATGGATATTACCCTAAAACTTGGGCAGAGGGATATATTAAACCCCTTTATAAAGATAGTGATTCTGACAATCTAAATAATTACAGAGGCTTGACAATAACTAGTTCTGTTGGGAAACTTTTTAATTGTATATTAACGATTAGACTTGACAAATTTCTGGTGAAAAATAGAATGATAGATGAGTCACAGATAGGATTCACTAAAAAAGCAAGGACATCTGATCATATGTTTATTATCAAATGTATTATTGATAAATATTGTTCACATAAAGATGGGAGAGTGTTTGCCTGTTTTGTGGACTTAAAAAAAGCCTTTGATACAGTTATTCATACAGGGCTTAAACTTAAATTATTAGAATTAGGTGTTGGTACAAATTTTTATAACATAATTAAATCAATGTACAGTGTTAGTAGATCCTGTGTTAAAAACAGTAATTCAAGTCGAACTGTGTTCTTTGAAAATAATGTTGGAGTTAGACAAGGGGACAATTTAAGTCCAAATATATTTAATATATTTATTAATGATCTACCTGCCTATCTTAAACAAACAACTAACCCAATTTTATTAAAATCAAGTTCTAATCATTGTTTGATGTATTCAGATGACATTGTCTTACTATCTGATTCTGCTAATGGACTCCAGCAAAAAATTGATGTGCTAGAAAAATATTGTAGTGACTGGTGTTTAACTATAAATCTCAACAAAACAAAAATACTTATATTTAACAAAGCTGGCAGACACTTGAAAGTCAATTTAACATATAAAGGAGAAGTAATAGAATGTGTAGCAAAATGTAAATATCTTGGTATAACTTTTTCCTCTTCGGGATCATTCTCCTATGCTCAAACAGAACTTTACCAAAAAGGTCTTAAAGCGTACTACAAACTTTGTAAGGAATTTATTTCCTATGGTCCTTCACCTTAAATCTCCGTACATGTATTTGATCACACAATACTGCCTCTCTTACTATATGGCTGTGAAATATGGGGATATTTTGATCTATTTGCTAGACGTTTTCAAAGAAATACAGATTTAACTGTCAATGATATATATAAAGGATTGATGTCTGAACAAGCTCACATAAAATTTTGCAAATATGTTCTCGGCACTCGGAAAAAAAGTACTAATTTCGCCGTTCTTTCAGAGCTTGGCAGATTCCCTATACATTTTAATATTGTTAAAGCACAATTGACTTATTGGCATCGTTTAGAAAATCTAGAAGACCAACTTCCGTTATTAAAAGATGCTTTTAAAACATCTAAAGAATGGTATGAAAATAAAAAATCTTCCTGGTATGGTTCAATTACAATCCTTAAAAACTTAATATTTGATAGACAGGATAACTTGAAATTTATGTCCTGTTACGTCTTCAAGAAAACTGTAAAAAGCGCAATGAAATTGTATTATTCAACTCTTTGGAGTAAACAAAAAATGCTTTGTAGTGATGGTAAACTTAATATGTATACCAAGGCAAAACATAGTTTTGGTTTCGAAAATTATCTGAATGTAATATCAGATTTTGAGCATAGGAGAGGGCTTACTCGATTTAGGATATCAGCTCACAGACTGAGAGTAGAGTTGGGGAGATATCAGGGTATTCCCAGACATGATAGACTCTGTCTACATTGTTCCTCTGGGGAAATTGAGGATGAAGAGCATTTTTTATTTAATTGTGTTTATTTTAGTGATGATCGCTCTCATCTTATAAGTATTATACATAATAATTGTCCCAATTTTGATAAGTTACAAACGACTGAAAAGTTTATTTCGTTAATGAACTGTGAAAACTACGAGATATTACAATTGTTGTGTAATTATTTGAAGAAGCATTTCATTCACAGTGAGTAGACTTCACTTGCACCTACCTCTGTCATGCCAGGGACACTTACAATATCACAAGTATAGTACATGTATTTAAATATGTAACTATATAATTAAATTATGAACATAATTATTTTTTATCTCCTTATCCAATTTTAATTTTATTTAATTCAATTCTATTGCTGACCATGTCAATGCACCCTTTTAGGCAACGTCCCCTGATGTCTTCTGCATTTAACTGATCATGATAAAAATTGGTTTGGTGCACCAGACATGGGTAGGTTAATTGATAAATGAGTCGGACTTATAGAACCATATCATAAAATTAGAAACTCTAATGAATTTGATCCATCATAACCTTTTTTGGCAACGTCCCCTGGTGACTTTTGTATTAAACCAACTTAAACAACTTGGCTTAGTGCATCAGACATGGGTAGGTTTATATGTGATCATAAGAAAAAAAAATAATAATAAATAAATAAATGAGTAAATTAGATTGATAGAAATTTATCATAGAACCAGAATTTTCTATAAATTAGATCTATCATAACCTTTTTGGCAACGTCCCCTGGTGACTGCTGCATTAAACTGACCTAAAACTTGGTTTAGTTTATTAGACATGGGTAGGTTAATGTGTGATCATTGAATGGATTAATATATTGTGTGTGTGTGTGTGTGTGTGTGTGTGTGTGTGTGTGTGTGTGTGTATATATATATATTGCACACACACACAACAATTAATAATAATAATAATAATCAAATAATAATAGTTAAAGAAAACTTATATAGTTATATAAAATCATTTTACAATAGTCATACCGTGTACATGGTCTGGGTGTGCCCTGGCATGACATTGAAATAAAACGAATATATATAAAACATTATTTATAATATATGATCAGAATGTTTAATGTTTAAGGATATTTTTGGGGGTTTTTTTGTATGTATGATTTGTTGTTATTTAATCATGTATGTTTGTATTGTCATATGTCCCATTGAGGGCCCCTAATTGGATAATAAAGAACTTTGAACTTTATACTTTGAACTTTAACGAATTTTGCACACGGACCCCACTTTTTATTTCATGGATATGTTCCATTGGTCAAATTAATCCATTTCCGGCTAAATTTTTTTACGACTTGTATCTCGATAAAAAGCACACGGACCTATATATTTCTTTTTACCTTTTCATTAAGTGTACAATGCTCAGTAAATTGAAATAGGTTTCAAGAAATCCTTGATATAAACAACATCAGGAGTGAGCCCCCTTAAATGAGTTAGAAATTAGGGAAGTTATATAGTACTTGGTTAAGTGGTGCTTCAAAAACATATTCATTGTTTAAAGGGTGTAGCCAAAACACAAGACGTAATACTTGTACTTTTTTTGTATATAAACAGAAAGGCTACAATATTTAATTTGCTAAAATCGAAAGATATTGGATTCTTTTAAAGCTAATGAAGCTGTGATGAGAAGAATAATTTCTCAAAAAAAAATATACAACCTTAAATAAAAATAGGCACAAAATTATTGGCAAAAACAATAAGTAAGCTTTAAAATAAATACATTCATTTTTATGGTAAAAAAGGGAAACTGAAAGATTTTTCTAAAGATTCTGATGACTAACACAAAAATAACCCTAGCCCCCTAACGTAATTAAATGGTCGGGTGATGAAAGATTATTTGTACCGGGAATGATTATCAACTTCATGTAAAGATTTCCTCTACAAATCGATTGGCTTTTGATAGAAATTATTTCACAGTTCTTATATTCTTCATACGATAAGATGAAAGCCCGGTATTGTTGAACAAAAATGGTAAAATATATCCTTGAAACTAGAATTCCTTGGAGTACGGTTGCTCACAAATAGGCTACTTAAATAATGGTATGTTACCATTGTCTTTGGGTAATTCATTTTAGATTGACGGTTCAATTCTCACTTACTTTCTCTAACATTATTTAAACTCCGCTGAAATTTTACAGACATAAATAAAAAAAAAATCCTTAAACTAGAGGAATGTATTCGAAACGAATACTATATCTCCCCGTCCTGACATAATTAGTTCCAGGGGACTAAATTATAGACCCGCCTTGACTACCCTTACAGATATTTTTTCCTAATTGAAAAAGTTTGAGTTACCATTGTCAGCTGAGAGTAGATTTTAATGTGCTTTATTTTACTGTCTTTACATGTTAAACATAACATAATCTTGTCAAATTATTTTTATGAAATTAAGGTATCAATTTCATAAATACCATCCAGTAGTATTATCTCAGATTAAAGTATCTTATGTAGCAATGACGATAAAAATGCTAAGGTGACAACTTCAATTAAGATAAGAAATAAGTAATTTTCCCATTAAATCGGAAATCAAATTATGATTTTGGGAATACATTGTATATTAGTATGACGATATTCCAAATGTCTGTAATTGTAGTAGGTTTATCATGAGTTGGAACTAATTTTGAATTTATCAGAATTTTTTCAAATTAGGACACTTACATGTTGTATTTGTTAGAAACATGAGTAAGCTGTGCACAACACAACTTTCATTCGTCTGTTCACTAGATTTTATTCGTCTGTTGGATTTTAAATTTTACCTGTTAAGGCTGTTATCAGTACAAATATTATTTTTAGTAACAATTTCAATTAGCAAATATCTCATTAACAGTTTGACTAATTAACACATAAAAGTACATGGACATAGATCAAATGAAAACTGATATATCCTGAAAATTTGGACATCGTGAGTGCAGTGGTTTTTGCAAACAAGCGAACACAAATTTTGTGACGGAACCCACGAGTAAAAACAATATATCTCCCACCTCTCTGAGGCGGGGAGATATAATAATAGTAGTAAATAGAACAAACTACACTACAATACGTACCCATGTTGTACTAATGTGTAAATATCAAGTCCATGACGTCATTTATTTGCTAAAAATAGACAGTTATATTTCCACATAACCACCTACATATACACAAGCAACACCTCTTTTGAGATATTAGTTATTAATATTCAAGTGCATTATTAACAACTCGTGCTCGCCATACAAAATAACCATGTTGATTTTCATTGAGATTTTTTTCTTTAAAATGCATATACTAGTGATATGAATATCAAAAGTGAGGAAATAGTAAGCTATACAGTCTAAACATAGCAACCGGGTATTCCATTTGTGAAGATCAAACAGGGAAGTAAATAGTGAAATTGAATTCTGGTTGGTTAGCAAAGTAAATAAAAATCATGATATGTTTTTCCAAAAATAGATTTATATTTAATTAAAATTTATGAAGTTTTCATGTGGCCTAAATTAACAGAATTTTTTTGTAGAACTCAAGGCAATTCGAATGTCGGCAGTGCGTTTTGATAAGTGGCTGTTCACAAGTGAGGATACAGAAACGTAATGTTTTTTTGTTTTTGTTTTTGTTTTTGTTTTGTTTTGTTTTTTTGTAAAAAATAGATAAAAAAACTTGTCATTGTTTTTACTGTTTTCAACAGAAAAAGAAACGCCCTCCCTACGTAATTCTTTAGTCTATTGTCTAGTCGTTTAAGATGGGAGGGAATTTTTGAACAACAAAAAATGTGAATTCATCCATAGTCCACGAGGGCATGGTCAGTTTTTAGGAATAATCGAAATTGTAATAAATAGTGCTGTCATATTTTGAGTTAAATGTTTATTTACATGTTATAAAACTTTTATCATAAAGTAAAACGTTTTGATGTGCCACGTTGATGTGAATATAGCTCAGGGATGAATGGAACGTTGTTCAATATTGAGGAAGTGAATTCCGATCAAATCGGTGCTAGAGGTCGTCATGCACTTACTATGAGGTAAAAGTGCTCTTTGTTGAAGACCTCATGGTGACTTTAAAATGAAGAACAACAAAGCGATGTTCCATTTATTTAATCCAATTATGTATTTATAGGGATTTAGTCCCATATATATTTACTCCATATCCCTTTATTTGTTCATATAATTCCAAATGGAATTTGCCTTTTGTTTTTTTACTATTATTCTTACCTGGATATGTCGCTTGTGCAACTTAATTTATTCTTTATGTCTTCGATGACTAACGATTTTGGAAATCTTAAAAATCATAAAAGTCTCACAGGTTAATGGAATTCAGGCTTTATGCTAGATTTTTATGCCATATAGAACCAAAAAGCGAATTTTCAATAGATTGTCATTAGGACAATTACCAGCTGGGAGTCGCCCGGGTTAACAAAGACCCAAACTGATGAGTTTACAGACACGAATTCAATAGATACATCAGGTGTCTATAGTTCTTCCCCGATAAAGACAACTGTCGAGGCGATTTTTTCCAAGTCTATCATGTTCTGGCACACATGATGTAATCAATCCACAAATTAGGCCATGCAGTGTTAAATTGTCTGATATTTTATCTTTTGATGATCCAGTTCTTTTGGTTCCATTTCTAAATGCCGTATCAAAAATTGTAAAACCTGTGACATGCTGTTGACAGATCCAACTTTTACCAGAAATTTGACTGGTACAACTTACACTGCCATGAATTGCACATCGCGAAAACTAGTTTATGGAATAGAATGTACATGTACTCTGTGTGGTTTGATATATATTGGAGAAACCAAGGATAGATTAAATGAAAGAATGTGTGGACATTGCTACGAAGTCAAGAAGACAAGACTCGTCATGTTAACACACACTTCAATCAACCAGACCACTCCATCGTCAACATGAAAATAAGAATCCTTAAGAAAATATATTACCGCACAAACAATCCAAACTTTGAGTACACCGTACCGTTTACAACGAGAAGAATCCTTGATTAGAGAGCTTGGAACTGCAATACCCTAGGGTTGCAATGATAATATAAAGATTATAAGTAATTTGTCAAGTCCGGGATGTAGCTCTGTCAATATGCCGAATATATTGAATGGAAGCCAGCGCCGTCAACGCAATCATGGACATTGACATTACACTGCCCCAAATCTGGATGACATTTCAATTACTGGTCTTCTAGCAAACATGAATGTCCGCCTAGGTATTCATCACATACGCACAAAGCTGTATTCTTTACCCCATTCAAAATTACATTAATTTTTATAACATCTGTTTAAACTGTTCCGTGACAGTTCCATCGTCGCATGAATACATATTAATTGCAATTGTCTTTGATATTTTTCTTATCACAGACTATTTAAACGTGTTAGCACATCTGCTAATGAACAAGAACGTCGTTCATTCTTAGAACTCAAATTTATAAACAAAGGCTTAGATGACATCAATCTTGGCAATATTATTCATAATAAACATGTTACCGCCAAAATACCACTTTAAAGTCCGAACAGTTCCCCTTTTATCTTATATCTTACACATGTACAAAATCGATTACAACTAGCATCTTCAATCACAAACGGGTATTGCGGGATGTCCAAATTGATGACTTCAAATCAAAACCACCTGATTGTTCTTGTCTCTCTTCTCCATTTGTGTTGGCTACTGCTAGTCACGTTATGACCTCAATATCGTAAGCAATGAGAAACTACGTGATCTCTTCACAAAAGGTCCAAAATATCGTGAACTCAAACCCATCAATTGGAAACATAACTTTAAAATATTGATGGACACAGTTCAGGAATACGCCAATCAATGGTCTAAGAAAGAGAAGGACTGTCCCACTGGAACAGGTCCATAAAGTTATTGATTGTAGCTCGAATGAGGCGCCTTAAGACAATATGAGCCCCAATTCAAACAGAATATTCGGTGATCGCGAAGTAGAGAAAACTTTTTCCTTCCCCTATGACAATTATGTCATCGTACCGGCTGACAAGGCCCAAAACAACACTAAACTTATTGGCAGAAGACACTACATTGACTGGTTAATGAAGGAGATGGGCATTGACAATTCATTTGGCAACCCCACATACAAACTCTCCACCATACCAACATGACCAAGGGAGGACATACTAAACAATCACAAATCATTTTTGTTTTCCTTTAGTATCAGTTTGAGTGAAGAGAACAACAACCTGCCTTGTATCTACTGGGTGCCCAAATTACATATTAAATGCCTTTACAGACAGAGATACATTGCTGGGTCTGCCAAATGCTCAACAAAATCCCTTTCAAAGCTCCTCACTTCGCTACTCACTGCAGTCAAAGATGGCCTCAAGATATATAGTTATAAAGTATACTCAACAAGTGCAGTGAATCAGATGTGGATTCTCAAAATTTCAAAAGACTTATTAGAATATCTATCTTCAACTGAACTCAACCACTGCAACAGTGTCAAAACATTTGATTTTTCTACTCTCTATACTACTCTTCCACACGATAAGCTAAAGTCAGTACTCCGGGATTTAATACATCAGTCTTTCTGTACTAAAAAGGGTGAAGAAGGTATTCATATTAAGTGATAGGTAAAGATGGGTCCTATTTTGTTAAACATTACATTGATTCACACAAAAAGTATACACAGGAGGATGCCATTGCAATGCTGGAATTCTTGATAGATAACATTTTTGTGAATTTGGAGGACAAGTTTTTCCAGCAGACAATAGGGATACCTATGGGGACTAATTGTGCGCCACTTTTAGCAGATTTGTTTCTTTATTCGACTGAAGCCAGTTTAATACAAGGGCTATCTCAGTAAAAAATACAATAAGCTAGCCATATCCTTTCATTTCAGCTTCAATTATATGGATGATGTTCTTTCATTGAACAATCCTCAATGTAAGGATTACCTTCATCTTATATACCTAAATGAACTCGAAATTAAAGAGACCACTGATACATCATCATCAGCATCATACTTGGACCTTTACCTCTACATTGCCAACTTTGGACGTCTAAAAACAAAATTTACGACAAGCGTGATGATTTCGACTTTCCCATAGTGAACTTTCCGTTTTTGAGCAGTAATATTCACACTTCTCCAGCATATGGCGTGTACATTTCACAACTCATTCGCTATTGCCATGCCTGTAGTTTGTACATCGATTTTGTCAACAGAGCGAAATTACTGTCTCAAAAACTTGTACATCAACGGTATACTCAGTCACTGTTGCAATTGTCACCACAGAAGTTTTACGGTAGTCACCATGATATGACGGACCATTACAATGTTTCTGTTTCACAAATGAGAACAGATATTTTTGGGTAGATCCAGAGTTTGTTACCGGACTGACTAACTCCGACTGTGACAAAACCGGACTTTTCACTGGCAGTGTGACGGTGTCACGCGTGAAGCAGATCATGCTTACCCTTTCGGAGCACCTGATGATACCTCAATTTTTATTGGGGTTCACACTGCTGGTTCTTTAGTTTTGTGGCGATCTTGTTCATTTTTGTTTATTTGTTTTGTCTTTGTCATACTGTCTCAATTCGTGTTGCTGTGAATTGCCGTGATTTTGGATTTAAGATTTTAGAATTTCCCCTTTCCTTTTCTTGCTTCGGTATTCGTTTGCCGATGTATTATGGCTCTTCAGTGAAGACTAATTAAGCAAAGAGGATTAAAAAAGGAGGATTGAAAACAAGATAACCAGAAGAATAAAAAACAAGAACAGATTCTTTAGCAAGGTAGATGCTTCTAAGTTTTAAGCAAAATTTTATTCAATTTAATTGTTGTAAGTTTTTAGCCTTTATATATATATATTTTATTTGGTTCCAGTAGCAAATACTATACTACTGGACCGATGATTACCCTCAGAACCTACATCCTGCAACATGGAATATTAAACATGTGATGCTATAGAATGACAATTTCGACGACATATCCCTTTCCGAAGCTGATCGTATGAAAACATTTTGAAAAAAGTATATACAAGTGTGCAATATTGCACAGAAAAAAAAAATAACCAATAAGATATTAAATGTAAAGGTACAATCAGGTAGGCAAAGATTAAAAAAAACAGAATATACTGTTAATTCTTGACCAAATCCTTCTCAAAGTTTTGAGTTTGATTTTTCTTTCGTCGTTTTTACGTCCCTGGAAGATTATGGCATGTAATTATAATTTTCAGGCATTGTTGTTGTTTCCTGTTGTCCCTTTTAATTCATTTACGGAAACGCATATGTCACTGATTCAAGAGATTATGTGGAAAAAATGATAATACAATTAACGGAAGGTGAAAATGAGCAAAAACTTCTGGATCAGATGGAAAAAAAAAACTTCCGCACTAGGAATTGACAACGTTCAAATATGAGAATGTGCCATGGAACGGTATGTAAATTTAACAATGAAAAGATATATAGTAAATACAATGGGACAAAGTCTCTACAAATACATGGCAGAAACAAGGAATGAAACAATACTTTCTCTTGAAGAAAGCTTCATTAATGTTTATCTGACAATTTTCTCAATTATGAATTGTTTTTTATTATTATAAAGTATTTATTTGAATATCCTTTGGCATCAATCGTAGATTTTAAAATGATATTTATTGAACTTCTGATAAAATCGCTAAAACTAACCGTCAAAAAATTACATCAGTCTACAAGATTTGGACAGTGCAGTGTCCTCGTTTAGCCACAAATTGGTAGTTATTTAAAAAAATCTTTTTGATAACTTCAATGAAATAAAATTCTTTAATATTTATCAAAATATTTATTCAATAATTTTCCGAGGAATATTTTTCCGATGGCACTTAATTCAATTCAACATATTATATTGTTATTTCATTTAATAAAAGGATAAGACACAAGTTGTAACAACTTACAAGGTCTTCTCCACATAATAAACAAGTGACATATATGCATGCATCAACAGTTTTTATAATTTAAGGGAAAAATATAGATACAAATAATAATCAGAGTTTAAAGGTGATTAAACAAAGAAAATGTAAGGAATAAAAAAACGAACATAAAAGAAAGAAATGTGCAATTGTCATATCGTCGAATGAAAATGGTTTGTATTGAGATACCTACGATTAACTACTGAAACGTTTAGCTTGTTTAATATAATGTTGAACAGCTTTAAAAACAGTTTCGTTATTTCTATTACCCAATGTATCATCTCCAAATAGTAAAATTTCTATTTTGACATCATTCAGGAAATTAAGCTTTTCTTTCAACACTCTACGAGCTTCTAAATAAAGAGGACCTTCTAAAAAATAATGGATAGAGTCTTCAACCACCCATCCACATATACAACCCGGAGAGTCGACAAAATCAACTCTAAAAAGATCAGCATTCAAGTTACTACTTCTATGCCCTAGTCACGTATGAATTACATTAAAAAGTCTATTTTCCATCGAATAATAAGAAGGCGGTTTAGAGGGAAAATTACTTTTTAATATACGCGTTAATTATGTTTGTGGTACCGAGTCGTCATTGTCGATGTCTGACTACTTCAGTGATAACAAAAGCTTTTCCAAATCTTATCTTGGTACTGTTTGATGGTTAGAGAAGTTACACATACCATGGTTTTGCTTTGTCTTGGGGTTAGCAAACCACAATAACCAATCATCTACCTAACATATCTTTCAAAAATATGTATGCCTCACTGACCGTGTGACGGGTACTGTTAACAGAGCAGGACATAAGTTCCCATCCGGAGCACCTGGTTTAGCTCTCAGTTTCACAAATCATAGTTCACAATTTGAGTGTCTTGATTTCAAATCTTATGTTATTCATTTCTGTGCTTTGAGGCTGTCTGGCGTAATTGTTTTCTCTGTTCTCGTTTTTGCGATGTCTTTTGACATCGATTTTTGAAGATACAACTCCTTTGTTCCTTCGGTATTCTACTGTCGTTGTTTTGTCACAGGTTTAGCCCGCATTTTTTTTAAATGCCCCTACCATGTCAGCACCATTGGCGTTGTCAATTTTCACCTGATTTGTTTACTTGCCCTTTTTATTTCTTTATTTTGGCTTTCGACAATTTAGTTCAGTAATTTTGGTATTCAGTTATATATTTCCGCTAGGTAGATGCCTCTAATGGTGGACTATTGTAGTAAGAATACAAAAATACACAAGTAGCATAATAAACGGTAAAATTTGTTTTGCTGTACAGGTATTTCATGTCATAGGCATGGAATCAAATACAATGGACAAACCATGATAAAAAATTGTCAGTAAGAAGTACTTATTACCAAAACTATCGAAAAATTAAGTTCCTCAGTGCTAGCCCAGAAACAAATTTTGTCATGAAACTTGCAATATTTGAATGTTTAAAAATTTTCTTGAACACTAAGGAGTATCTCCTTCGACTACAGTTGTTCCTTTGGCTAATGTAAGCCTTCCCTTAAATCTTGTCATGGTTATTTATTCATTTTTTTTTAAAATGGCGTCCTTCAAAGGCTTTCAGAGCACAACACGGTTCTAATAAGCATACATGTTTTGTCTTATGCTTTTTCTGTTCCAATATAGTGGTTATTGAGTTAGTAGTCTACCTGTATTGGGTTTTATTCGCGTGTTTATGATACTATAGGGAAACAGGATAGAGAAAGGGGAGGTTTGGGTACCCATAAACCGGTTTAACCCTACCACTGGCTTTTGCTGGTGCCGGTACCAAGTCCGGCTATCCCGAGTTCCTATCGTTGTTTATGTTTGTCTCTTGTTTTCATTATTGTTTTTCTGGTGCAGTTTGCTTGTAAATTGTGGCATGTGATTGTAGTTCCTGGCCATTGTAGGTGTTTGCTGTTTTCCTGTTTTTGTAATGTAGGGCCCTCAGTGAATACCGCGACGTCATCATCTCAACCGTAAATAGTCACATTTTCATTAACTCTGTATATATGGCATAATATTAAACAATCGTTAAAAGACTTTTTTTTACGATTTGTATATGCTTAGTAAGGTATTTTGAGGTCTACTTCGTTAAGTTTTTAAAACCAGCATGGCATTTGAAAACCTCCTCCTATTACCGCTTCGAATTTTCAAAACACATGTAAAACATATTAGAATCGAAATAAATTATTGCAATTGGCCTTTATGATAATGGGAACATGGTTCAATCATATTTTGTCCTCATTTTATATCTCGCTTTCGCTCGGTATAAAGTATTAACAAATATAAGGTCTTACCATGTTCTAATTTGCATAGAGCCCTCTATTTCTTAATCAGCGTTTATATAATTTGCATTTCATGGTCATCCAAATATTAGTAAGTGAATCTGCAGTGAAGAGACCCAAAATTGTAACTGGTATCAAATTCAATTAATTTCTCTTTTGATACAATTTTTAATAACACTAAGTAAATGAAATTGATGGGACTAATTGTTTTTATTGAATTCTTGTTTTATTCTCGTTTTTCTTGTCTTTCCGCCAAGAATTTGTTGAACTATTAGACTAAACTTCATAGGAAGATGGATGCCTATCCCAAGAAACGCAATCAGGTGTTTAAATTTTCAAATGATACTGGTTGCCATGGAAAAGGGACATTGCGGAAAAATAAAAAAAATGTTCAATTTAAATGAAACTATTTTGCATTTTCAATGTATTTAAATTCTTCCCAATATTATGGGCAACGAACAACTTGATAACTTCCAAGTACAATGTAGCTTGAAATCTTCACTTTTAAAGACAATTTAAGAATATGAAAATGTAAAACATGTCACGATCTACATCTCCGGTAGGTTTGAAGATTAGCTGATTAACCATAAAGGTGTTGTTCCCCTTTTTCGTTTAATTTTCACGATTTTAAATGTTAACAGTTATATTTGGAAAATTATTTGACATAGAATCTAAGTTTGAGGAGGAAAATTGTTTTACAAGTTTTTAACGCGCATCTCCTCCAAAATAGCCACCACTTCGAAAATATTTTAACAAATTCAAATGGAAAAATGCTGTTTATAGCTTATTCTTGAAGATTTTTTCAAATATCAAGTTCATATTTACTAACCTTGGCAACATGAGGATCATTAACTAAATGCGTGATGTCCTTAGCTTAATTTCGACTTTTGAATTTAGATGCTTTTGGTTATTTGTTCTCTATCAGCTTTAACATATTTTTTGCTTAATGGACCTCCCAATGCTTTGGTTTGATCTGCGTTGATGAGACAAAAGTTGTCGAAATGCGAATATACAGAAACTGAATTAACAGTTACATCGGTATTTTGTTATTTATCACATTTACGCCAAACCACTGTCTTAAACAAAGAATGAGAAAAAAAAATGGGTAAAGACATGCTCTCGGCTTATTTGGCGGCTAGCTCAAGGAACCTATTATGCTGATAAAACACTGTTGCACTACGGAGGAAAAATCCAACTCAAATCATCCCGAAGGGTTTGGCAAAGAGTCGTCCTTTATTTCAGTAGACACCGGATGTTTCAGTGAGAGGCCAGTATATGTGTAAAATATTCAGGTCATTTGATCACGAAGCCTTTTTTACGAATTCTTATAGAATATCATGTCGATATCCAACATTACGTAAACTGTATTAGTTACGTCCAAGTTTGTTTCTAGGTTTCCCATCAGTCTCTTGCATTCAATAACACAAGCGAGGAGGAAAAACGGCTACAGCAACAACCTGTTTGAGTGTCATGCGATATCTTGATATCAATTAGTCACATCCCACAAACGTCTTAAAAGTATTTAATTGCCCACGAATACTGTAAAAGTTTGGATGTGACAATATGGTTTCCTTGTAGAACAAAAGCTTCAATAAGTACTTGGTATATATATTTTTTTTCATTTGTAAACATATTGAGAAATATGTTTACCTTTGGCTATGTTTGGCGATTTAAAAAAAGCAATTTCACTGCATAAAGGAAAAATATATTCACAATAACAAATAAAATTTTAAGGTATTTGAATATCTATCATCAAGTAAATTGTAAAAAATAAAAAAAAAAGAAATAGGAAATCTTATTCATTTAGGTTTATGATCCTCCAAATGATTTGAATTGAAATGACATAAGTTGTCAAAGATGCAGCTTAATTTAAAATAAGTTGCTATGTAATTTTCATACCATAATTCCAGGTAAATGGATTTGCACAAAGACAAGTCTGATAACACCGCTGAATTTGAACTGGTAAACGTTACGTCATATTGGGAGGGTACTGTTAAAAAAGAAGGACATTGCTACCCCTCCGGAGCACCTGATGTAACTCTCAGTTTCATGGGAGTTACACTGTGAGTCCATTGGATTTGACTGTTGTGTTTTAATTTCTGTGCTTGATAGCCGTCAAACGTCATTGTTTTCTCTGTGTTATGTCAAACGTCTTCGATTTTTGTAAATTCCAATCCGTGGTTCCTTCGGTATTCTACTGACGTTGTTTCTTGCGATCATTATCTAAAATCAGAAATCAGAGAATGTATGTCATTTTAAAACATTTGCGTTTAAAGGTAAGTGCGAACCGAATCGTCAGTCTAAAAGGAATATTCCAAGGACAATTGCAACATTGGAAAACAAAGAAATAAAATGAATAATGCACAAAAAAAGAAACATGAAAAAACACACACACATACAAAGATGAACCACATGGACCCAATGAAAACCATGGATGATATCAGGTACACCGGTAGAAAAACACAACAGTGCTGTGAACAATGTATAATTTGAAATTTTGAATAGCTAGATCAGAATTTATTCCTAACTTATTTATGCCTATTTGTAACTTTAGAAAAAATATTATATCTTGTGTTATAGTGTATTAGATATAAGTGGATTTTATAGTTATTCCTGGCTTAATTTACTTGATACAATGGTAAAAAGGTGTAAGACTGAAGTGTCTAATACATATAAGGCTTTTCATAACTCATTACCTCTTTCTGTTTCAGATTTTAAAGAGACACGGAATTTTATATTTTTTGGTAATTTCGCAGATCATGAAAGGTATATTACAAAGTTTATAATTTCTTACTTCTTTACCATTTAACTTTGTGGTTATTTGCCAATTTAAGGGAAGATATAACAGAACCATAAATCTTTTTTTCATTCCTTTGGAATTTCCACCGAGGATAAAGACCCCTATTGGGTACAAAAATTACATAAATGCTAATTACAACGATACATCGCTTGATCTGCCAAATATTCTACAAAGCATATATCTGAGTTGTTGACCTCCTTCTTGACAACTGTAAAAGAGGGCCTTTAAAAATATTGTGATACTTGCTTTTCAAGGAAATGAAATGTTGATACTAGTATTGAAAAATTCTATTTGACATCTTAAACTCTTAGATCATTATCACACTGCAACAGCATTAACACTTTTAACTCTCCACATATTTTACTACCATTCCTCATGAACAAGTAGAATTTTGGTTAAGAGATTTAATTGATAGATTTTTCTCCCATAAGAACGGTGTACGAAAATATTGGTACATTATTTTAGGTATGGAAAAAGCTTACTTTGTGAAAAAATGACTCCGACTTGAAGACAAAATATCTTAGAGTTTCCTTGTCGATAATATTTTGCTACGTTTAAAGGACTTGTTTTTCAGCAGACCATCGGAATTCTTATGAACACAAACTGTGCACGTCTTCTACATGATCTGTTTTTTTAACTTTCATGAGGCTGAATTTATCGTATGGCTTCGACAAAAGAAAGATTAAAAATGTTTTAATTTTAGCTTCCGTTATAGAGATGATAATTTGTCACTGAAAAACCATCGCTTTGGTGATTTCTGGTATATCCAAAGGAGCTCTAAATTAAGGATACTTCGGACACTTCCGCATCAGCCTTATTTCTTGACATTCATCTTGAAATTAACAACAGAGTTACACTTCAAACTAAACTGTATGACAATCATCTTCTCTAGCCAAGGGTTACGATTCGCTCCTCTCCTCTTCACACTTGGCAGATCAAACTGGATTTCGGAAGAATCAAATCCACGGATTTGATATGTTGCAGTTGAACTTCGCTGCATCCAATCAAATAACTTTAAATCATATTTTTAATATATAAAATGACAATAAAACTCTAAATAAAGTGTATAATGATTTTTCAATTTTGCACAATTTCGAGAATTTGTAATGTTTCTTTACTTTTGAGGGTTCGTTTTCCTTGAATTAAATATTTATGTTAAATTTGACATTATTAGATATCATAAATGATCTTTAATTTGTACAATAATCATACTGAAAATCTCACTTCAAAGGGAGATAATTTTAAGCTTGTGTCTCAAAAAATGTGGCTTGATCTTCCAAGGATGAAGAGGAGAGGAGCGGATCGTAACCCTTTGCTAGCAAAGAAGTATGACAACCATGATAACTTCACTTTTCCAATATTCAATTTCCCTTTTTTATTCGTAGTAACATTCCAACAGCACCGGTTTATGGAGTTAACATCTCCCAATTAATTCAATACTCAAGGGTCTGTGGTCGATACAGTGACTTCCTTGATAGAGCCCGGTTGCTCCTAAAAAGGCTTCTTTAACAACGATAAGTATCTATATTTTAACAAACCTGAAGTTTTTACTGTCGACAGAACGATCTTGTAGACCGTATGGGATATCTGTTTTCCGGATGACTACAGAATTTTCCCTTTAAAAGTTTAATTTGCTGTTTCCTTTTCCGGATTCGCCTTGAACCTCGGATTTGACATGTTCAACTATAAGAAGCCGGGGATGTTTACTCTGCCGGTGCACCTGATCTCACCTATGTTTTTTATTTGGTCCGTGTTGTTCATATTTGCATGTGTGTGTGTCTTCATTTTTCTTTTCTGTGCCGTACTCATGATATGTCTTGTAATGTTGCCATTGCCCTTGGATTATTTGTTTTCAGTTCTCATTCTATATTTTGGAAACTAGATAATGATATTAATGGACTTCTGACACGACTTCAAATAAAGGTAAAACATTACAGAAGAAGTGAAAATAAAGATAAATGCTACTTATTAGGAACCTTTATTGCAAGACCAGGTCATTAAGTTTTCCAGTGTGATAAAAAAGACATTGCAACACTTCTAATAACTAAATACCGAAGTTATTGTAAATTTACTTTCTGCATATGCGCATTTCGACAACTTATGTCTCATCAGTGCGGATAAAATCTAAACGTTTGAAAGACCATAACTCAAAGATGTTAAAAACTGATAGAGAAGAAATAACCAAAGTGATCTAATTATAAATGTAAAGCCAAAATCAGCTAAGGACAGAGCTTTGCGGGAGATACTCCTTAGTTTTCAATAAAATTTACAAAATTTTAGACATTGTAATTTACGAATATGGAATTAGGAGAAAACTCATTTCTAACAGTCCACCGCCATTGGCATCGACCCAGGGGTAACAAACTACTAGATACCGAACTCTTCAGTGCAGATAAAATCTAAATTTTGAGAGACCACAAACTCAAAGATGTGTAAAAACTGCAAGAAAACAAATAAAACATATGATGCAAGTAGACAGCCAAAATTAGCGAAAGACAGAGCTTTGAATGAGGAAAATACTCCTTAGTTTTCAACAAATTTTCAAAAATTTAGAGAGTGTACGGTTCCAATAATAATCAGCTTTCGGGTCAGAACCGAAGTACTGACTACTCGACTTGTAAATAGCCTCGGTGACTAACAGTCCACCAGCAGTGGCATCGACCCAGTGGTAACAAATAAGTAAACACCGAAGTTACTGTACATGTGAATCACTTTCTGCATATGCACATCTCGACAAGTTTTACATACTCTCAGTATATGGATTTCCAATGCTTTGATTTTATCTGCACTGAAGAGACTTAAGTTGTCGAAATGCACATTTGCTAAAACTATATTAAATAAGTTGTTTTTTTTTTTGTTATTTATGACCACTTGGTCGAAGTCTCTGCTGTTGGACTGTTAGTCCCTGAGGGTATTAACCAACCTATTAGCCAGTACTTCGGTGCTGGCCTGAAAACAAATTTTATTTGGAAAATTAAAATATCTCAATTTAACAAAATTTCGTTCAAAATTAAGGAGCATCTCACTTTCGAGTAATTATGTCCTTAGCTAATTTTGGCTTTACTATTTAAATTATATTGGGAATTTGTTCGCTTGAAGCTTTTACATATATTTCAGTATTAAAGATTTTCGATGGTTGACTTTATCTGCACTTAAGAGACATAAGTTGTCGAAATGCGTTTATGCAGAAACTAAATAAATATTGAATTTGGTATTTTGTTATTTATTACCACTTGGTCGATGGCTCTGCTGGTGAACTATTGGTCCACGAGGTTATTAACCAAGCTAATAGCCAGTACTTCGGTGCTGGCCCGAAAACCTATCATATTTCGAAATTGAAATATATCAATTTAACAAAATTTTGTTCAAAACTAAGTAGTATCTCCCTCTCGCATAGCTTTGTCCTTATCTGAATTTGGCTTTACTATTTAAATTCTATTGGTAAAATTTCTCCTTAAAGCTTTCACATGTAATTCAGTATACAGATTTCCAATGTTTTGATTTAATCTGTACTTAAGAGACATAAGTTGTTAAAATGCCTGTATGCAAAAACTATATAAACAGTAACTTCAGCATTTTGTTATTTATTACCACTTGGTCGATTGCTCTGCTGATAAACTGTTAGTCCCCGAGGGTATAAACCGACCTTATACCCAGTGTTTCGATGTTGCCCGAAAACCGAATTAATTTCAATATCTCAAGTTAACAAAATTTTGTTAAAACAAAGGAGTATCTCCCTCTCACACACCTCAGTCGTGAACTTGTTTTAGCTTTACTATTGATAAATTGTTCGATCTCAGCTTTTACTCATATTTCAGTATATGAATTTATCAATGCTTTGATTTCATCTGCACTAAAACGACATAGATTGTCGAAGTATATATGCAGAAACTAAATTCACGGTAACTCAGTATTTTGTTATATATTCTGTTAGGTTCACAACTAACAGGAGAGAAAGATGTATATGCATTTGTTGGCAGCACACTTACTCTAACCTGTCCATTGACATCACGAAATTCCACAATACAGTGGATGTACGTAAGCATGCAGAAAATATATTCAGAAGGAATTGTAGTAAATCCGAACATTGGTCAATTCGGAAATTTCTCTAAAATTGAAATAACAGGAAACCATGTAAAGGGCGAATATAACTTGAAGATTAACGATGTACAGAAATATGACTCTGGAATATACAAGTGCGATGCAAACATTGAAGGCAAAGTTGTTTCTGAATCGTTCCATTTGCACATTTTTGGTAAGTTTATTACTGAGTGTGTTCAAGATTCAAAATTTTTAACGATAAATATGAGTAATGCCATCGCAAAATTGACCGAGAGAATACGAGTACATGTATTATAGTCTGATGTTCATTTACTACATATCCTTTCATAAAATATATAACGATAGCTTAAGAAAAAGGAATGTGTAAATATACTTTCACCAGTTTCGCATCTCATTCACACCAAATGACTTACTAGTAAACGATGAACAAATTATTCAATTCTTACGGTTAGACTCATTTATATCGGGGATTATCGTGCTTTTGTACAAAAATCGTTGTACTTCTTATAGCCAAACATTCATTGGTAAATAAAGTAATGCTTTTATCATTTTCTATCTGTCTTTCCACCCGCAAAGCCTTAGAACAAATATATTTTGATTGACTTCAGTTGTGGTATATAAGATTCAACCACACAACTCATCTGAAGTTCAATGGCGTTTTTTTTCCTTGAAATTGAAATCTGGCAATCAAATCGCGAATTCATATCATAAATGTACTTTAATTTGCAAATATGTTGTCTAAATGCTGGTAGTCACCACATTTGTATAGTCCTGAAAGTAAAGTAATGATGTTTGGGGACAAGCTTTTTACATGTTTACGTGTTTCTTCAATTAATCGTTTATGGTTTTAAAAAATATTTTAAAAACATTCATCCTATTAAAAAGACATAAATGTGCTTCGTTTTGTCGTCATTTCCAGCCTTCTAACTGGCCTACAATTATAACCAAGATTACTATAAGCATTGAAAGAATATGCAGTAAATGCACACAAGACACAAAGTCTCTACAAATATATAGACAAACCAAGCAACGGAACAGTGTTTTGAGTGTTGTTAATACCGTCAGGAAAAACAGAAATGGTAAAAAGAAATAAATGAAAATCATAAAAAATTGATTTCATATTAATAAATAAATTGCAATATGTTCTGTGTTCGGGTGTTGTTCTATTGAAGATTATATTATCATATTGGACAATATCCAATTAGATATAAGATACACTATCGGCCAAGTGCGAATCGACGAAATCATTATTATAGTCAAGCAATATATGCTATTGTTGAAAAAATCTTTATTACTGTAATAAACATTATTGATTTTATTGCAGTAATAATTTCTTTATCGGGATCGCATCTATTGTTTAGTCTATAATAATGATCTCATCGATTCGCACTTGGCCAATAGTGAGATACATTGATTCAATTGTACTTAACAGAAGAAGACACAACTTTACAACCAAATACCTCTACAATGATATCATCAATATCAACATCAACAGTTGAATCCGGTAAGCATATAACAACACACTTTCTATATTGCTGATGAACTAGATGTAACATTAAACCCAAAAACCAATATGTTTTAATTTTTTACCTTTTTTATAACGCATATAAAACAGTAGTATAAGAATAGTATTCAGTTAAATAACACGAAAAAACTGTAGTATAACGCGAAAATTAAAATATGTCTGCTTGTTTTCAATGAAAGATAGTCTTTATCGCTACACCCGAGAAGTAAAAATGTTCAGATTGCAACAGGAGGGTTCGGTGTATGTATGTTGGCGTCCCCTGAATATCAGTCGTTCGATGTCAACAAATTAAGGGGGAGAGTATTGGCATTCCAAGTTGGTCTGTAGAAGTTCCTTGTTGGGAAGAATTTAAGTATATAGATATATTTAACTCATAAAAATTAAAGAATTATATTAACCAGAAAAACAAATGGAGTAAATGCGCATGAGTCAATGTCTGTACAAATACTTGCCGTAAAATCAAGCAATGGAACAAGACTTTATTGTTGTTCTCCATCTTATGTTCCTTCAAAAATGAGCAACAATGTCACGTAAATTGATATGATGGTATAACGGTAGTACACCACACCCCGACTATAAAACATATTGAATATGGCAAAAATATACACATTACATAAGACCTCTAATGCTAAGAGAGAAGCAATAACACTAACTTTCGATATTTGTGGTCAATTTTAGAATAGATATGTGCAACTTATATTTTTCGATGCTGATCTGAAGACCGATTTGATTTAGAAACTTTTTTGATTTTTTTCATAAGCTAAGTGTATTGAATTGTTGTGTGCTGATTTTGGCTTTCATTCTGATTCTGCTGGTTATTTGTTCCAAACTGGTCTTCCAAATATTTTGATTTGATCTGCACTGAAGACACATACTGTAAACCATCTTATTTTTGCGAATACTTTATTTCGCGTGTTGTCTCTCCTGTTGAAGCTAACGACGACTAATTTTCGAGATTTTTTATTACCGTAAATGAATTTATATAAGGATTTTCGCAATATTTTCTCGCTCGCGAAAATAAGTTGGTTTACAGTAAGTTGTCGATAAGTTGTCGAAATAAACATCTGAAGAAACACAATTAACAGTAGCTTTTGTATTTAGTTAATTATTTTAACTAATTAGTTGTAGGTCATACTGAAGGGCGTTTACTGTATGAAAATATTTTGTTGTATGGAGGTGCAGCAGTAGGAATCTGTATGCTCGTCGTGATTATATTTCTAGTAATTATTCAAGTACGGAAACATTCAACAAAGAAAAATCAAAATACTACGTCAACTGATCAAGAAAACATTACAGAAAATGTAGGCCAGTATATTTGTATGAACCAAGTATCGGTGCAAAGGGAGCCTGAGGTGCAATTAAGGACGCAGAATGAAACGAGAAATGCTACCGACATTGTTACGTCCGAACATACGTATGAGTCCTTGCGAAATACGTATACTACTTTTTCTACATGCTACGACACATATCCAGCGATGAATAACTTGTAGCTATATTAATTTTATTTTCGCTAGAATATTGTGATTTCAGAGGAATAAACATATTAATTTCAATCTGTTTGTTCAATGTCAGTTCGGAAATAGCTTTCGTTCTGTGCTTATGGAGAAAAAGCTTAACTTGTAATCATTATTATGTTAGCTGGTCGATTCAAAGAATCATAGAGTTCAATTTTATTTAACTATTGTTTCGTCAGAGGGATAAAAATATATTGTTTTTTTAACTTTGTAGAGCTTTGAAATAATTTTTATCTGCGGTTGATATGAGTTATTGAGTTGCTAGATTTCCCAAAATAGCCTATAAACATCAATTTTACTGTTATTTTTATTGCAAAATATATATGAAATTCAAAAGAAGATCGGTTTGTTTAAAAACTACTAATACCCCCGGCAGCTCCTTTACTTTCAGTCCGAGTTCTAATTTTCGAACATCTATATTTCTCTTGACATGTTTTATACTCAAAATAAGTATCAAAAAGTTTATCTTTCAACGCTAAAATGTTAAAGAAAACATTCTGACGCACAGATAGACAGATATACAAACGGAAAGGACAAAAAAAATATGCCAACATCCCCCATTTTCGACTAGTGTGAAGCTAGCTCACAATAACAGCTCAAAATAACCGCTAGCCGACAATAAGAAAGGATGCGTTCGGCAAATTTCTTGGAAATTTGTATACAGATCAATAAAAATGATAAAAATGATAAAAGAATAAAGATTTAATTTAAAATAAGGATAGATGTATATATTAAACCAGCTGATATGGTGCTCTCTCGGAGGTCCGCACTATGACCTGTTCTGTTTATAATTATGAATTTTATATTATAATCCAACAGCACAGATACTTTTGAAATTTTGAATAACGTTGTGTTATTATGTAAGAAAAAAATATAAAAAAGGTTATTATGTACATAATTACTAAGATTTATTAAACAATATTTACTTTATTGTCGTCTTCTTTTGAAGATCAACTGTCCAACTACAAAGAAAGGAACTAACATAAATCAATCAAGAAGTTAAAAATACGCATATTATTTGCTTTCACAAAATGTTCAATGTAACTAAGAGGACTACATTTAATTTCAGAGAGAAGTGGGGGGGGGGGGGGGGGNTTAAATAAATAACTTAATCTTGGTGCCAGTGAAATAAATATTCCAAACCTATACGTGACATGAAAAAAAAATTTTGATTTGTAGATTTTATGGGATATTTGGTGAAAATGAATTATTTGTTTAAGATTTTCATAAAAAATACATTTTCTAGGCAATATCATGCCAAGTCTATTCCTCTGAATCTCCTAAAAATTATCCGTGGGGCACGAAAATAGTGCTATACAAAATAGTGAAAAAAAGACAAAATATACAGTATCTTAATTGCATTTAATGCAAGGCTGCTACATGTATTAAGTTTCAATAATAAAAGGAATAAAATCCATAAAATCAAATATTCCAACCAGATAACTCTATTTTGTAGTGGAGTATTGGTATATTAAATACTATTGACCATTAAGGGGAAATAATGAGAAAAAATACCACAATTAGTGATGCTCACCAGGAGGGATCTTTGTAAAAAAAATAGACTGACATTGTACTAAAACCAAATGAGTAAATCATGGTTACAACCTCCATAAGAGGAAACACTAGATTCGTATAGTGAAAACGGCAATTTGGACCAAATTTGGTAAATCGGCTGGACCTTTCTAGGGACTTCGCAAAGTGGGGCCTTTTACTTGGCAGGTAGGTACGTGTAATAGCTCTGGTTTGATCTATAACGTATGATCCCTAGACCCGTACGAAAAATTCTGACGCTGTTCCATAGAGGGTACCCTACTTCGAAAAATACCGATTTGAACGAACTTGGCTAATGTAGGCTGGACCTTGCTAGGGGCTTTGCAAAGTCGGGCATTATATGGCAGGTAGGTACATGTAAAAGCTTTCATTTGAGCTATAGCGTATGATTCCTAGACCGGTACGAAAATTTTGGGACCGAATTTACAGAGGGTACACTAGGTTCGTATGGTGAAAACGGCAATTTGGACCAACTTTGGTAATGTCGGTTGGACCTTTCTAGGGGCTTTGCAAAGTGGGGCCTTATAGGGCAGGTAGGTACATGTGATAGCTTTGATTTCAGCCATAACGTATGATCCCTTGCCCCGTACGAAAAATTCGGATGCTGTTCCATAGAGGATGCCCTACTTCAAAAAATACCGATTTGGACAAACTTGGCTAGTGTAGGCTGGACTTTGGTAGAGGCTTCGATAAATGGTAGGGTACCCTCTATTGAAAACCGTCCGATTTTTTTTGTACGGGTCTAGGGACCATAGAAAGCTTTAATGAAAGCTTTTACATGGACCTACCTGCGATTTAATGCCCGACTTTGCGAAGCCCCTAGCAAGGTCCAGCCGACATTAGCCAAGTTGGTTCAAATCGGTATTTTTCGATGTAGGGTACCCTCTATGGACCAGCGTCCGAATTTTTCGTACGGGTCTAGCGATAATACGCTATAGCTCAAATGAAAGCTATTAGATGTACCTACCTGCCCTATAAGGCCAACGTTGCGAAGCCCCTAGAAAGGTCCAGCCGACATTAGCTAAGTTGTTCCGAATTGCCGTTTTCACTATACGAACCTAGGGTATCCTCCGTAAATTCGGTCCAAAAAGTCTAGGGACCATACGCTATAGCTCAGATGAAAGCTACATGTATTACATGTACCTACCTGCCATATAATGCCCGACTTTGCGAAGCCCCTAGCAAGGCCCAGCTGACATTAGCCAAGTTGGTCCTAATTGGTATTTTTCGAAGTAGGGTACCCTCTATGGAACAGCGTCCAATTTTTTCGTAAGGGTCTAGAGATCATACGCTATAGCTCAAATGAAAACTATTATATGTACCTACCTGCCCTATAAGGCCCAACTTTGCGAAGTCCCTACAAAGGTCCAGCCGACATTAGCCAAGTTGGTCCAAATTGCCGTTTTGCACTATACGATTTTAGGGTACCCTCCGTAAATTCGGTCCCCAAATATTCGTAAGGGTCTAGGGACCATACGTTATAGCTCAAATGATAGCTATTACATGTACCTACCTGCCATATAATGCCCGACTTTGCGAAGCCCCCAGCAAGGTCCAGTCGACATTAGCCAAATTGGTCCAAATCGGTATTTTTCGATGTAGGGTACCCTCTATGGAACAGCGTCCGAATTTTTCGTGCTGGTCAAAGGATTATACGGTATGGCTCAATTAAAAGCTATATTGGTCGAAATTACCGTTTTCACTATACTAACCTAGGGTATGCTCCTGTAGAGGGTGTAACGGTGATTTATTCCTTTGATTTTTGGGTACGACGTCAGTCTAAATGATTTCACATAGCATTACTAATTTTGGCATTTCTTCTCATTATCTCCCCTTAATGGTCAAAAGTATATATCAATAATCCATTACAAAATAAATTTGTTTTACTGGATTTTATGGATTTTAATCCTTTTATTATTTCAGATAAGTAGTAGTTTTGCATTACATGCAATTAAGATACTGTATATTATGTCCATTTTTTTGCACTATTTTGCATAGCACTATTTTCGTGCCCCACGAATAATTTTTTATGACAGTCATTTGATTTTCAAAGGGCTGGGTATGCGGTGATTTTGACTTGAAAATGTTTTTTTTTAATGAAAATCTTAAACAAATTATTTATTGTCACCAAATGTCACATAAATTATTTATTTGTATTTACAATAAAACTTTATTCTCCAAATCAAACTAAGTTATTTTCATGTCAAGTAGGATTAGGATATTTATTTTCACTAGCATCAAAATTAAGTTATTTATTTACAAAATCGCCCAACATGCCCCTCTCCGAAAATCAATAAATAGTCCTCTTAGTTACATTGAACATTTTGTGAAAGCGAATAACATGCGTATTTTTAACTTCTTTAATAAATTTATGTATGTTCCTTTCTATATATTTGGATAGTTGAACTTCAGAAGAACACGACAATAAAGTAAAAATTTGGTAAATTAATTTAAGTAATTTTGTACATAACAGCCAATCTTTTACATAATAAAACCACGTTATTCAAGTTTTTAAAAAGAACCTGTCCTGTTGAATGCAACACATAAAATTCGTAATTATAAATACAACGGGTTATAGCGCGCACCTCCAAGAGATCACCGTATCAGCTGGTTTAATTGAGAAAACATAGAACATATATCTACCCTTATTTTAATCGAAATCTTTATTCTTCTATCATTTTTATTGATCTGTATGCCAATTTCCAAGAAATTTGCCGAACGCATCCTTTCTTATTGTGGGCCAGCGGTTATTGTCGGCTGTTATTGTGGGCTAGTTTCACACTAGTATTTTTGTCCCCTACCACAACGCGACAGAGGAACATGGTAATGGTCTGCGTCCGTGCGTCCATGTGTCCGTGCGTCCGTGTGTCCGTGTGTCACGTTTTTTTTGTGGGCGCAACTCCTCAGAAACCGGTGGTCAGAATTCATTGAAATTTTACAGGATTGTAAGTCACCATTTGTACTAGATCATATCGCATCGCCATTTTGATTCGTCAAATTTTGTGAGACTTATCGGACTTTGATTATTTCCACATTGTTATACAATGGCAAATCTTGTGGACGCAACTCCTCTGAAACCGCTGGCCAGAAGTCATTCAAATTTTACAGAATTGTAAGTTACTATTCGTACTAGATCATATCGCATCGCCATTTCGATTCGTCAAATTTTGTGGGAGTTATGGAACTTTGATTATTTCCATTGTTATACAATGGCAAATCTTGTGGACGCAACTCCTCAGAAACCCCTGGCCAGAATTCATTGAAATTTTACTGGATTGTTAGTCACCATTAGTACTAGATCATACCGCATCGCCATTTTGACTCGTCAAATTGTATTCGAGTTATGGGACTTTAATTATTTCCACTTTGTTATACAATGGCCAATCTTGTTGACGCAACTCCTCAGAAACTGCTGATCAGAGTTTATTCAAATTTTACAGGATTTTTAGTCACTATTAGTACTAGATCATATCGCATCGCCATTTTGATTCGTCAAATTTTGTGGGAGTTATGGGATTTTAATTATTTCCACATTGTTATACAATGGCAAACCTCGTGGACGCATCTCCTCAGAAACTGCTAGTCCGAATTCATTCTAATTTTACAGGATTTTTAGTCAACATATGTACAAGATAATATCGCATCGCCATTTTGATTTGTCAAATTTTACAGGAGTTATGGGACTTTATCGATTTAATGCATGCTACAGCTTAGAAACACTTTGTGGGCACAATCCCCGGAAACCACTGAAATTTTGTTTGAACATTTGCCATCATATGTACTTGATCAAATTGTGCTGCCATTATGATTGGACAAATTTTACGGGAGTTATGTGACTTTATCGCCGTAATAGAAAAAAGAAGGGAAACTGGGATAATGCATACTTCAACATTGGAAGACTTATTGGACACATTTCCTCAAAATCCAATTAAGGGATTTTGTTGAAGTTTTGCTTGGCTGTTTTCCAACTAATGCAGTTGATCATATCCTGCCGCCATTTTGATTTGCAAAATTTTACATGAGTTATGGGACTTTTTCGACTTTACTGCAGCGGCGGAGGACATAGCTACGCGTAGCAATCTTGTCGAACTGAAGACAAAAAAAAATACAATGGGGTAATGAAATAAAATAACAAAGCATTGAAAAAAAATGAAACATCAAACAATAAATAAAACAATCAAAAATTTTCTAGCCTTTTGACATAGAAAAATATATTTCATGCAGACACTAGAGATACTTCAGCGTTTTCAGTTCGTTGTAAAGTTAATATTGTCTTTATTGGAAGGATGTGTCTTCATCTTTATCTTCAAAAGATGACCCCTTTTATTAGATTAAATATCTCTGATAAACATTATCACCATTTTACACCATATTTAGTTCAATCGGTTTGAGTGGAATTCTTTGTTAGATGTCGAACAATGCTAGATACATGACTTTTCTAGTCATGGATGCGGTTTGGTTAATGAACACGCATTAGACTGGGAAAGGACTCTTACAATTACTCTGATCTGCTGCCCGAGAAAAGCAGTAGGTATATGTCCCTGGTAATGATTTTTGCCTTCTATATCGATATTTTTTGTAATGAGTACTTCTTATTTTACTACTTTTCGATTTTGGATTTCCATGATATTTGATTCTAATGCTGCTGGTGAGAAGTTACTCCTTGCAACACGTGTACAGCATAGCTAAATTTACTGGTTTTTTATGCAACTTGGGTATTTTTTGTATCACGAGCTAGTGGTCAATTACAGCATATAGACAAACACAGAACACTCTTTATGTGGATTGGAAGAAAAATTGGTATAATAAAATAGTGAAATGTAGACACAATAAATAGGTGACCAGAATCATGCACATTTAGGGGATGACAAAATTATAATATGCCAAAATTTTAATTTTTGCTGGTATATCCACCTGATGTCACTCTCAGTTTCACTGGAGTTCACACTGTGAGTGCCTTTGTTCTGAATGTTGTAATTTCTGGTTCTGTGCTTTGTATCTGTCTAACGTCATTGTTATTGTGTCTAAGGTCATTGTTTTCTGTGTTCTCGTTTTTGCCCTGTCTTTGGACTTCGATGTTTGTGAATTTCACCCCTTTGTTCCTTCGGTATTCTACTGCCGTTGTTCCATATGAGAAATTATCTTAAGAAAAAATACACCGTAACTGAAATATATAGAGAGTATACATCTATCACTCGGGAAATCTTTTGACGGACTCAACACAGACTCAAAACAGACACACTCCAGTCTTAATAACAATGAACGGATATGAAGTAAACCATATGAGACAAAGTCGCTACAAATACCGCCAGTAAGTCTCGTACAGTTTTGGAACTTCCGGATACATAATTTGTACCCGGAAGTTGCATTTTTAACAAAAACATATGACATTCCAAGCAAAAAATTTGAACGTCATAATCATGCAACGTCATGTTTCGGCGGGAAATGTTTTCAAATTGCAATTTTATCGTGATTTCTCGGTGTCACATGACGAGACTTACAGACTCTATACATGGATAAAAACAAAAGTAAGGAACGACGCTTTTCTGTTTTTTCTATTCTCTATTTGCTCTGTCTTTGGACTTCATTCTTTATGGACTTGTAATTACCATCTTTTTGTGTGACGTTATAATGCATTTGATGCAAGACAGTGATACCATAAAGTTAAGAGTTTCAAATCCCAAATTTAATCAACCACCACGATAAAAGGGATACATAGGTGTAACAATGCTCGACATTTGGCAATAAATTCCACTCAAACCAGTGCTAGGGGCCATTTTGAACTTGAGTTATGAGCATAGCTTATAGGTGGAGTCCTCATGGTTACTTAAAGATGAAAAACAACAATAAAAGCGTTGTTCCATAATTATGTTTTGTAGAGACTTTGTCTCATGTGCATTTACTCAATATCCTTTCATTTTTAACAGAGGCAATTATCCGCAATTTTAAAGTAGAAATAGTGCGAGCACAGCTCACATGAATGGTACACCGGCTCCAAAAAATTGGTAAGATCGAAAGCTAAAGCAGGAGGTGCACTATGACATCGTATATTAAAGATTGGTTGAGAGTTTCATGAAATTAATCCATTAGTTTACGGGGGGGGGGGGTTGCTTATAGCATACCGGTACCCCTTATGACAAAGGACGGTAACGTCCATGTCCGGCTATGGGAAACCCCCCAAATTGGTCAAATTAAATCTAAAACACAAAATGATTTATGGCATTATGTGATTAAGGTTCTCTTAAAGTTTATCAAATTCCATCTATTGGTTGAGGAGTGGTCGAAGAAAGCGTGCCGGTACCTCCTAAAAACAAAGAATGGCGAAGTACATTTCTTGCTATGGAATATCCTCCCCAATGATTAGTTAAAAATCTGAAATAAAATGTGCATTATGGCATTATGTTATAAAGATTTCTGGAAGTTGCATTAAATTCCAATTATTGGTTTAGGAGGAGTTGCGGATGGTATAGCTGTACCCCTTTATGACAATAACTAGACAAGTCCATGCTTAGCTATGGGAAACTCCAAAAATTGGTCAGATCTAAATGCACTGTGTCATCAAATTTCATTCAGCAGATATTAAGTTCAAAATAAATACTATATGCTCCATTTTATTTCAAAAACGGGGGTATTTTGCCATGGACTGAAATCACTTTCCGTGGACACCCTCTCCTTATGATCCAGACCGATTTTTTTTTCAAATCTTCCATGTCCCCATGTAAAAATAAAATATGTTAACATGAATATAACATGCATGAATACACAGGATAGGGTCCCTTTTGTTTTTCACCACTCACATGCTTATATATAGAGAGTCTTTGCTACTAATTAATCATAGTATTTGATTCCTTTCACAAGATGAATCACGAAATTCGCAGTCCAACCAATTTTATCAAAAATCAGTATTAAAGCAGTTGTAAGCTTTCTTTGTTTGATAAATCTGTGATTCTAACATTTGTTTCTGTTGACTATTAAGTGAACAAATTTCGAGAATGATGGTAATAAAAAAGTTTGGTGCAAGTATATGAGATAGCAAGAGAATTTATTGTTGAAAAGTAATCATAGTTTGTTTAGAGAATAAGCAAGCAAAATGCAAATTTCCCCTTTTTCCTGTTTTCTCTTTGTTAGTTACTTTTAGTATTTGATTGATATATGGAAGATTTTCGAATGTTTCGCAGTTATCCTAAACAACCAGTTTCCTGTTTTGATTATAATACATTCAAGTAACCTGTCGAATTTAAATGTGTTGTATTGTAACCGCACAAAACAAGCAATGAAAGATTATGGAGTAAATGTACATGAGACAAAGTCTCTTTTAATACTTGGTCAAACAAAGCAATGGGGCAATGCTTTTATTGTTGCCTTTCATCTTAAAGTCAACAAGTTTTAATGTACTCATTGAGTACCATTTTACTCTTGCGTACATTTGTTAGTCTTCTTTGAAATATTTTATTCATTAGAAGATGCAAACGTTTCATGAAAACAAAATCTATTTTGCTTTATTTTGTGTTGTTCCAGACATTTTTCATAATAGGAATACTTACTGGAGGTTTATATTCTTTATATTCTTGCAGTTATGATGTACTTGTTCGTGTGAAATTTTTCATATGAATACACTATAAAAATCTATAAAATTAACATTTTAACCTTTCTAAAAACAATCTATTTTTCCAACCATCATTATATAATAATGCCCATATCGCCCGATTTTAGGTGACAAATACTCTTGCAATATAATACTCAATGAGTGTCCTGTGATTGTTATACACTGTATCTTGCATTGTCTTTTGATCTCTTTGTCGGGCAACGGATGACAGTGATTGTAAAATTATTTCACCCAATATATGTGTTCCAGATAATCCTGCACTCATGCGCAAAAGAAACATTAATGTAGCGTTGTTCGACCTATATCAAGCGAATTGTACCCAAGAGATGTCTTGCACTTACTAGGAGATATTGAATGTTTGGTTATTGGTGAAGGTCTCATGATGAATTCAAGAAGATGAACAACGTTAAAAGCGTTGTTCAATTTGCTCAATCTTACCATGTATGTGTGTAGAGATTTTGTCCTATTTATTTCACCCCATGTCTCCTATTTGTTTTTCTGCAATAGAGTTTGTCTCTAGTGCAGTGAGGAGACTGTAAAAAGAATCTCCGTGTTTTAGATGTATGCTTTCTATTATTCTTCAATTATGATGTACATGTTCATTTGAGAATTTCACAGATGAATGCATTTAAAAAAAATAACTTTTTAGCTTTCATAATTAGAAAACTCAATCTATTATTCTGACCCTCTGTATATAATCCGATTTCATGTGCCGAATTTTCTTAGTGCCCTGTGTTCTTTTATACATTGCATTATCTTTGTGTCTCTTTGTCTGGAAACGAATGACAATGTTTGTTAGCTTTTTACACAATATTTTTTATGTTTTTTTGATGATTCAGCAACCATGTTCGACAGAGAAATGGATGTAGCTATGTTGGGCAAATCCGGCAAAAAAAATCCGCTCAAGTGGATGCTGGAGGCCGGATTGAACATACTGTGAGATATGAGTGTCTGCTCATTAATTGTTGAAGGTCTCAAAGTGAATACAATTGAAGAACAACAATAATAGCATTGTTCAAGATACAATTTTACCATGCATTTGAAGAGATTTTTTTTCAATATACTCTACTACATATTCATACATTTGCTATAGAGTTTGTATATCGAGCGGCTTTGAGTCCTCAAGAGTATTCCAAGTGTTTAGGGCGTATATTCACTATATTATTTCATTTACCGTATATACGCCTTCATGCTATTATTATCTCACCTAACCCAAAGGGTCAGTGTGAGCTATTGTCATCACTTGGCGTCCGTCGAGCGTCCGTCCGTTTTTCGTCTGTAACTTTTCTCATTTTTATCTTCTCTCTAACTACTGAAGCAAATTCAAGCAAAAATTCAAAAAGCAAATCAACCAAACTTTACAGGAATTATTTATGGAATGTCCTTTACAAAGATTGCTCATTTCGTCCCAATCCGACAAAAAACATGGCCGCGCAGTGCGGAACGTATGTTTAACATAGGAACCTATGGGGAAAAAATCACATTTTCATCTTCTCCTCTGGACCCACCAAGCTTTACAGAAATGATGTTCTAAATCTAATGGTCTTTTACAAAAATTGTTCATTCGCATATACAGAAAATAAATTAACAGTAACTTCGGTATTTTGTTATTTGTTATTCGTTCCGATCCGATAACAAAATGGCCGGAAGCACGGAATATAGTTTAACATTAGACCCAATGGGAAAATCTGGTTTTAATCTTTTAATCTCTGAAACCACTGAAGCATTATATTCAACCAAACTTTACAGGAATAATGTATGGAAGGTCCCTTACAAAGACGCTCATTTCATTTCAATCCTTCGATCCGACAAAAATCATGGCCGCCAGTGCAGGATTAACATAGGACCTTATGGGAAATATCACATTTTCACCTTCTCACCAGAAACCACTGAAGCAAATTCAACCAAACTTTACAGGAATGATGTATGGCAGATCATTTACAAAGATTGCTAATTTCATTAATTCCTTTCCGATAAAAACATGGCCGCGATCACGGAACTTAGGTCTAACATTAAACCCAATAGGATAATCACAATTTCATCTTCCCTGAAACCACTGAAGTAGATTCAGACAAACTCTACAGGAACGATGTATCGAAGGTCTTTTACAAAAATTGCTTATTTAATTTTGATTCGACTAAAACATGGCCGCCAGAGCGGAACACAGTTTAACATTTGGAGCCAAAAGGACCATCAGCTGCTCTGAAACTATTGAAACAAATTGAACTAAACTGTATTGGAATGATGTAAAGAAGAACTTTTGCAAAGAATACTCATTTCAATAGGATCTGACAAAAACACAGGTGCCAATGGATAACATAGCCGACACTCGACCCAGTTGGAAAAACAATCGGTTTTTTTTTGGTCATACATTGAATAGAAGCATTTTGTCAGGTGAGCGATATAGCCTCCAGTTTCTTATATTGCTGCACTTTAAAAGAATAAGCAAACAGCCTTTGTTATTTCTATTTCATGACAGTTCAATATATAAACGATTACATGTACAGGGCAATCTAATAAAATTCAACTGTTATTGTGACTAATTGTGCCCATGTCGCCCATTTTAATGTGCTAAATTTTCTTACAATCTACTCGATGGGTGCCCTGAGATCTTTTATATGTTTTACTGTCTTCTGTCCCCCCTTTTTATGCAAGGAATGACAATGTTTTAAAGCCTGTAAGTCTCGTACAATTATGGAACTTCTGGGGTAAAAATTTGTACCTGGACGTTACATTTTAAACAAAAATATTTGACGTTTTAAACAAAAAAATGAACGTCACAATCCTCTGACGTCATGTTTTGGCAGGAAACGATTTCGAATTGCCTGTTTACCGTGGATTCTCGTGAGTCATATGACGAGACTTACAGACCCTATTTTAAGCTGGTTGAAGGTACCGCATTCTTGCCAAACAAACATCAATGAATGCCCATGGGGACATCAAGTTGAAGAACAAAAATAAACAAATGTAAAAGTGTTGTTCCATTTTCTTTATCTTACCTGTATTTATAATGATTCTGTTTCATGTACATCTACTGCACATCCCTTTCATTGTTAATAATGAAATTAAATGAAAATTTCTCATACTAGGTAACTTATATCGAATTTCATGTAAATATCTGTAAATGGCTATTTCGACAATTTATGCCGCTTAAATGCAGATCAAATTTGACATTTCGAGGACAATATACCAAAATATGCGTAAAACGGATCACTAGGATCTAAATGATAAATGAAAACAGGTAAGAAAAAAGGCATACACGTGAGGTCAACTCCTAAGATTTAAGCAAAACATTCTAAAAATATATATTGAAAAGTTAAAAAAAAATGCCCATCCGATAGAAATAAATTCAACACTGTTGATAAATGATTAAAATCATGACACAACCACACCATTCAAAAGAGTAATAGTCTAAAACAGCTGCCAACCATGTTTACATTTTGGAACACAAATTCGCCACAAAAGTCATAATAACCGCAGTTATAAGTTATATAATTGTGTGAATCTCTCCATTGAGTTTCATCATTTCAAGAATATAATTTTTTCAATCCTACATATCTTACAATTCTTCTGCACAATTGGTCCAAGCATGTATGAAGAAATTAACAAAACTCCGAGTAGTAGCTCAAGAAATGAAATAATACAGTCATCAGAATATATCCAGGCAAAGTAATTGCTTCTATTGGCAAAGGGGTTTAGATATAGATAATTCAAGACGTTTGTAATTAAAAAGGAGAAATTTGAATATCATAAAGCCAGATCAAAAGGTAAAAATTCTAAGTATTCTAGATAAAAAAAAAATAGGTGCTTTGTTGAACTGCTTTTTTACAAATGTAGACAATTTATCATGGAATGATACAATTAAAACAGAAAAGACAGTTTGGTTATTCCTTATTCTTTTTGTTTCAATGTTTGTTTCTGTTGTTTAACTATAATTTTATATTGGTCTAAATCCTCAGTTAGTCCATTTTCCATGCAAAACTGTGAAGCAAATTCACATCGTGTAATAGTAACCATAGCACCAAACACTGCGCGTGCGTCATTTGATTTACTCCCAAGTTGCATTGTTGATATATGATCTCGATTACTATTTACCATTACCATTTCAATAACACGTGACTTTTTCTCTCCAATCTTTGCACCGTCATAAATTCTCAAAACTTGCAAAAAGGCTCCTCGCAAAAGAACCTCATTTTCGTCAGGAAATTCAGACAGATCTTTAATGTCTACGGCGCATATTGTGCTCACGATGCTCTTGAATATCTGGGTATATAACGACAAATACTCTTCTTTCAAATTTATTACATGGATTTTTAGGATAACTGGAATGGATTCATCTAAAGACCGTTTTAAAAAGAACTTTTCTGCAATTTCTATCCTAGTTGATGACGACATCAGCCCAAGTGGTACAGCTATATATCGCTCCGATACAGACTGTTTCATCAGGGTCTCAAACGCGTTTAAATCGCCAGTTGAGAGTGCAAGACCACGGTAAACAATGCCACAGAAGTTACTGTATTCTGGATTTACATAGCAATAATTATACAAATCAATATTTATAAGTTCAACCAAGAATACAATTGTCCGAATTAAGGATTGATCCTGGATTGCATCATCGTTTCGAAAGATACGATTTATCACTGAATATATATAGTCATATCCATCAACCGAGGTATATAAACGAATGGCTTCTAGATTGTCTAGGCTCTTTACGTCTTCGACGTCAATCCAGTTCTTGTTGGATAGCAATAAATCGTCAAAGTATTTCCTAGCTGAGCTGCTGCATTTAATTCCCTTGAACAGATCATTCAGTTCTATCATGAACTCAGAATAATGTGTCCAGTTCTCCCTTATATATATTATCGCTTGTCGTATATCTCTCATTCGTTTGTCCAAGAGTTCACCATTGTAGAAATGACGAAATTGATTAAAACATTTGCTTTTGAATATTTCAGGTATATCGCATTTTTCTACATACCTTCGAGCTCTCGTAAGCTCAACGTCGTCAACCATTTTTTTCTTGTTGCTATATTTACTGCAAGTTATGTAAACAAACCAACACGTGACACATTTTTATGCATCGACAAGGAAGTAATGGTAATTGCCTTTACTATCGATTAGCAATAGTGAACGAGGGCCGTTTCGGGGAATTATAACACAATTAAGCTTTTAGGGTTGTATAAATAACATAACAAATACACTGTTTAATATGCTATGGTCACAATGGCTATGGTATAAAAACAATACTAAAATAAACTATTTTCATTATTTTCTTTAACATTTTTGACACTGATCTATATACATGCTTTTAACATTCCAGACATGTCACTCAGTTTCTCCAAGTTTGTAGTTTTTTTAAGAATGTCACTGAATATGAGTAAACAGTTTATAAGAAATATTTTGCACATCTTTTAGAGAAAGAAAAAAAAAGTAAAAAGGATGATTTGCATTTCTGTTCTTTTAATTCGCATTTTTGCTTTGTTTTTATTGTTTCTTTTGTATGATTTTCATGTGTTTACCGACCCATTTATGGATGTCGCAGTTTACGAATTATCGATCCTACGTATTATTTCTCTATTTCGTCCATTTACAGCTTGTTGGAATATTAGTTTTAAGCAAACACATATTTTTCGATTCTATTTACATGAAGTAAGATCCTGCAAAATGTTTTTCTTGGTGTTAACAACTTCATTATATTGCCGTTCATCGTCTGTTAAGTTATAACTTCTGCAAAATTTAGCAGCAAATTCTGACCTTGTAATGGCTACCATGGTACCAAATAATGTTCTTGCGGGATCTGATTGGATTCCCAGTTGCATCGTACTGATGTGGTCTCTGTTTGTATTAAGCATGACCATTTCTAGAACTCGCAAGGGCTTCTTAAGACCATAATGTTCAGACGATTTGTAAATGTGTAATACTTGGAAAAATGGTCCACGTAACAGAACTTCACTTTCACTTTCAAAGTCTGACAATTTCTTGATGTCAACTGCACAAATTGTGCTTACTACACTACCAGGAAAAAGTTTTCTGTACATTTTTAAATATTCCGGTTTTAATTCTAAAATATGAATTTTCTGAAGAAGTGGTTGAGTATCACCAGTTTCGCACATTTTGATGAAATTTATGGCAACTTTGATGTTCGTACTGGTGGACATCAGGCCTAAAGGAACAGCAATATTTCTGTCAGCAATGGATTTACTAAGAAGATCATCAAAGGCTTTAAAATCATCCTCTGGCAAAGCCATACCACGGTACACCACTCCTGTGAAATTGTTTACTTTCGGTTCTTTGAGACAGAAATTAAAAAGTTCAATGTTTAAAAGTTCTACCAAGAAAACCATTGAACGGATTAATTTTGAATAATTAACAGCTTCATCGGCTCGAAAAATTCGATTTATCATTGAAAAAACTTTGTTGTAACCTTCTTCAGAAGAATATAGCCTGATAGTATCAAATTGATCAGAATCCGATCCCCATTCCCTCTTAGATGAAAACATTGAATCAAACATACCTTTAGCATTTTTATCAGAAAAATGCACGTCTTTTGTCATTTCCTTCAAGTCATTGTTAAATTCATCATATTTTTCCCAGTTTTCTCGAATGTACGTAATAGAAATCCTAATGTCCGCCATTCTGTCATCCATGAGTTTGTTACTGTAATATGGCCGACTTGGTTTAAGTGATTTACTCTTGAATATTTCTGAAATTTCAAAAGTCTCTCCACACCGAGACACTAAGCGGGTGTCTGCTATTCCTTCATCAAAATGTAAAACTTTTTTGCACAGGAAATTTCCCATCGCAACAATGAGAAATATTACATAACTGTGTATCTTAATTGCGTAGTTACAGTGTGCATTAAATGCAACGATCAGGATATCGTGTTTCTAAAATTATTTAATTGCATTATCCGAGACATGAAAGCATATCTAAATTCTGTTCCTATTAAAAAAATTAATATTGTGCATGAAGGCCTATACAGGTACTAAACTACTGTAATTGTAGCTGTTATTTAGACATTTCATCAATGATTTAAAAAATTTTGATTGATTCTAAGTAAGTGTCAGCAATTCTAAAGCAGTGTTTTTAGCCACGAATTTTCTTAAATATCATTTTCATATATTTGAAGATTGTATACTCATGTTATCCTTCAGTTTTTATAAATATGAAACCTAGGAATATGACTAGAATCGACAATATCTAATCTGACATCAACATTTACAGATGACTGATCCAGTCTTTAATGACAAAGGCAGTCAGTTTATTTTGTTCTGGAAGTGCTATATATGTACATTTTAACAAAAACCTACAAAAAAGTGTCCAAATCTGTCAAAATTGCATTCAAATTGCAAGTTCAGTCACATGGCTTGCACCAGAAAATCCTTGTGTACAAGTACTATAAGGGCTTTATGCAGATTTCCGGATAATCACACAAAATGTTTTCAAAGCGATTATTTTTATGTCTTTATGTTAATCATATATTACCAAAACTTGAATAATTTAATACGTTAGGAAATAAATACTTTACACATCCTAAAAGTTTTGATGAAACTTGTCTCTCGAAACAATATATTTTTCTTATGAAAAGTTATTTACCTATGTGACAAAGAAAAACAATTCGCGAATACATCCTTATTTCTGAATGAAGACAATCTAATTATTCATTAATTCTCTATTATAAATTCCTTCGACACTGTTCAAATTTTCGTCTAGCTATTCATTCACATTGTTTCCGTCAATATATTTAGATCTGCATTACAGTAGACTGTGAATTGAATTCTCAATAGATAAGTTGACTTTGTTCGATTTCTTTCCGATTCACTATTGGATTTACTTACGAGTGTTTTTACATTATAAGTGCAACTTGTGCTATATTGATCATTTCTAAAAAGATTGTAATATCAAATCATTGTTTGAGTGCCAATTTTAATCAAAGACAAAGACATAACCGTTACGAAGGTTATTTTAATGAATTTTGCTCAAATCGATGTTAGGGGCCATCTGAAACTTACCTTAAGGTATGAGTGTTTGCTTATTGTTGAAGGACAGCTGAAGAACAAGAAACCAGGTCCTCACACGAGCCTGTATATCTCCCCTGTTGACCACGGATTTAATAAGATTTTCCCAGATGGTTAAATCACTGACTTTAAACAACTATTTTGGGTTTATGATCGGTCATAAAATCATTCATCTGGTAGATTACTATCCCTACATATGCTAAACATGCGTAGTTTATATCAATTCGTTGTATGAAACAGTTTTCAAGAAAAAAACAATTTTCAAACTTTTTCATAAGAGTTCAATATAAACTAACTGATGGATAGAAATATAAACTTTGGTAGATGACTATCATGTATACTGTCTAGTTAATATCAACTTATATGAAAACATTACCAATTTACAAGATTTTCCAGTGGGCTTCAATCTTATGATCGGTACTTAAATTCTACATTTGTTTGAGGACCGTCATATCACTACGGCTAGTTGATATCAACTTGATAAAATTATGTACTGTTTATCACGAAGAGAAATAAGATTATATTTCCATTTAATCCACATTAAAGTCTGTTTCACTTCCTATAGATAATGGAAATTCTCTTCTGCTGACTTTAATATTGCATATTTCGGCACTGGATTTTGCATGGGTGTACAATTCTGAAACCACTTTTAATTTGATGATTTCAAAAACATATGGATAGAAAAAAATACTTTTTAAAATTGTTCCATGCTTTAAAGGGATAATATTTTGGGCGCACCATTATCGAGAAGACTGGACCATTCTGGAATAGGCATTGGCAGGTATTACTCGAAGTCAGATGATAAACAAGCCTCACTTTGGCTTTTAACATGTGCTTGGACCCCCCTTTTTAATTAAAGAAAAAAAAGCATACCCTAATGCCTTTGTCTCCCGTTTTTATGTGCCATATTTTCTTACAATTCAGTCGATGAGTACTATGTGATCTTTTATATATTGTACATGTATTTTCTTTGTTCCCTTTTCGTGCAACGAATTACAGTGTTTATAAGATAAGAATACTCGATATTTTAAGCTGGTTGACGATAATGCATCGTTGTCAAACAAAAACATCTTTGAACAGCCATGATGATTTCAAGATGAAAAAAAAAAAAAACAATGTAAAAACGTTGTTCCGTTTTCTTAATCCTAACATAAACAATGAAGGTAAATGTACATGAGACAAAGTTTCTACAATTACATTGCAGAATCAAGCATAGGAGCAACACTTTTATAATTGTTCTTTATCTTGAAGTCACTATGAGGCCTTCAACAATGAGCTTTCCTCATACCTCATAGTAAGTTCAAGAAAGCACCTAGCATGTACAATGTATTTGTACTGATTTTGTTTGACGTACATTTACGCAATATCCCTTTCATTAAATTCAATGAAAGTTCTCATACTGGGTAACTTATAGCATAAAACTGAAATTGATGTAAAATATCTGTTTATGTCTATTTCGACAATTTATGTTTCTTCAATGCAGATCTTAAATGTATACATTGAAACATTTGCAATTTTCTACATATTTTCGATCTCTCTTTGAGCTCAACGTCATGAGCCATTTTTCATTTACTTGTTGCTATTTTGTACTGTAAGCAAACTTACAAATGACAATATGGAAGTATTGGTGATTTTTTTACTATGGATTAACCTACAGGATACGAATTTTGCATTATAGGAGGGTCTTTAAGGAAAATTTGTAGTGACATTTAATAGCATAATTAAGTGTTTCGGATACAATATATGCGATGTTTTAATAATATTTTATGTTTTAAATAGACATTTCCCTTCTTTTTTCTATTCATTTATGGCTTGTTGTAATATTAGTATTTTAAAGCTTAAAATATGTATAAATCAACAGTTATTCAATTCTTTTTACATGAAGCAAGTTCCTGCAAAATAACTTTCTTGCTGTAAGCAACTCCTTTATATTTTGTTAAATTTATTTTTTCTTCAAAATTCAGCAGCGAATTCCGACCTTGTACCAAAGTACCGTATACCTTTCTGATAACCTTCCCAGTTGAAATCATCCCCAGGAGGAGCCATACCACGGTACACCACTCCTGTAAAATTGTTTACTGTAGTCAGAAATTAAAAAGTTCATTGTCTAAAAGTTCGACCAAGAAAACCATTGAACGGATTAATTTTGCATGGTCAACAGCTTAATCGGCTCGAAAAATACAATTAATCAAAAACTCTTTTGTATTGTAACCTTCTTCAGAAAAATATAGCGGGATAGTATCAAATTGATTAGAATCTGATCCCCATTCCTTCCTAGATGAAAGCAATAAATGAAGGACACCTTTTACATTTTTATCTGGAAAAAGTTAAGTTTTTTGTTATCTTTTTCAAGTCATTGTTAAATTGGTCATATTTTCCCCAGTTTTCTCAAATGTACGTGATAGAAATCCGAATGCCCGCCATTCATTTATTCATGAGTGCGTTGCCGTAGGATGGCTTTGGTTTAAGTGATTTACTCTTGAATATTTCTGAAATTTCCATTGTCTCTCCACACCGAGACACTAAGCGGATGTCAATTGTATCTTCATCAAAATGTAAAACAGTTTTGCATACTAGGTAGTTTCCCATCACAGAAAATGCAATTTCATCTATTCAGTATTAGAACTGCACTGTTACAATGCAATTAAATTACAATACATTCAGGCACTGAAAATGTATCGTGTTTCTTGGCTATAATTCTGCGTTGTCAAAGACAAGGAAATATATTTAATTTCTGGTCCAGTTCAATAAATAATTATATATATATATATTGTACAGGTACTGTAAACCTTGCAATTTTCGCGCCGTCTTTATTTTGCGGTAAATTGACAGGACTTTAGTTCGCGCAGTCTTGAATTCGCGCTACCACATTGTTGACCATTGACCTCAGTAATAGACAATTATATTCGCTTCCATTCCAAACGCGAAAATCGCGAAAATAAAACTGCCGCGAAAATTTCCCGGTTTACAGTAACCTACAATAATTATATCTGAGGTTTAGGTTTTCAAATATTGTTTGAATAGTTTGATTCCACGTAAATATGTCAAGTTTTCGTAAGCAATTATTTTATTAAGTACAGCTATTTGTAAGAACCTGGCAGGGGATGATTCATGGCCCATCAGATTTTCATAATATTTGAATTTAACATAGATAAGTATAAAACGAAATTTTTAACAATTATTTTTTCCATATTCATTCTGCGTCGTGGTTGCCATGGCCAAAAAAAAGGATGGATTTCATATGAATTTAAAACTAATAACCCCACCACAAGCCATTTGATTTCTTTTAAGTTGTCCAATATGTGTTTTCTTATTTTATACTAATAGGGTAGAAATAAACAAACAAAAAATAATCACGCAGTTTCTTCCATAACAACAGGTTTATGGCCTTAGCAACCAGCCTTTATTCCAAAATTGAGTATTAAAACGGCATATTTAGCTGCTTATTTTTCCTTGTAAAAAGTCAGATATTTGCTTTCTTATTCCTTACTCCAATATCTAAAATTTGTAAATTTTATTAAAAACTAACATGACTAAGGAGTAAAGCTCTGTCCTTAGCTGATTTTTGCTTTAAATTTAGATCACATTGGTTATTGGTTCTCTATCAGTTTTAAACATCTTTGACATGTTTGAGTTAATGGTCTTCCAAACGTTTAGATTTTATCTGCACTGATGAGACATAAGTTGTCGAAATGCGCATATGCAGAAAGTAAATTCACAGTGACTTCGGTATTTAGTTATTTGTTACCACTGGGTCGATGCCACTGCTGGTGGACTGTAAGTCCCCGAGGGTATTCACCAGCCCAGTAGTCAGTACTTCGGTGCTGACCCGAAAGCCGAATATTTTTGAAACATTCCAATATCTAAAATTTTGTAAATTTTATTAAAAACTAAGGAGTATCTCCCTCATGCAAAGCTCTGTCCTTAGCTGATTTTGGCTATAAATTTAGATCACATTGGTTATTGGTTCTCTATCAGTTTTAAACATCTTTGAGTTAATGGTCTTCCAAACGTTTAGATTTTATCTGCACTGATGAGACATAAGTTGTCGAAATGCGCATATGCAGAAAGTAAATTCACAGTGACTTCGGTATTTAGTTATTTGTTACCACTGGGTCGATGCCACTGCTGGTGGACTGTAAGTCCCCGAGGGTATTCACCAGCCCAGTAGTCAGTACTTCGGTGCTGACCCGAAAGCCGAATATTTTTGAAACATTCCAATATCTAAAATTTTGTAAATTTTTGTTAAAAACTAAGGAGTATCTCCCTCATGCAAAGCTCTGTCCTTAGCTGATTTTGGCTTTTAATTTAGATCACATTGGTTATTGGTTCTCTATCAGTTTTAAACATCTTTGAGTTAATGGTCTTCCAAACGTTTAGATTTTATCTGCACTGATGAGGCATAAGTTGTCGAAATGCGCATATACAGAAAGTAAATTCACAGTGACTTCGGTATTTAGTTATTGGATAGAGCGATAATAAAGACATTCCAAAATATTTTTCCACAGCAACAGCTTATACGTCCTAGCTACACGCCTTCATGGATTAACAAACTAAGCGACAAGCCTTTTACATGTATTACGATTTCATTAAGAAAATGGTTAATTAAACTCCTTAGTTTTTTCTCACACAGAAGTATAATATGATTTGTTTTTAACTCACCCGACCATAAGGGTATTGCCATAACTTGGCGTCTGTCGTCCGTCCGTTGTACCTTAGCCTTTCACATTTTGTCCCCTCTCCGAAACCACTCTAGCAAATTCAATCAAACTATACAGGAGTGATATATGGAAGGTCTTTCATAAAGACTGCTCATTTCGTTTCAATCCTAAAAAAAACATGGCTGCCTGTGCGGAAAATAGATTTACATTGGACCTAAGAGAAAATCATCATTTCATCTTCTGCTTTGAAACTATGGAGGAAAATTTCACTTAACTGTAAATGATGGAATGATGTATCCATCACTAAGATTCCAGTCCAATGAAAAACATTTCTGCTAGCTATTAACAGTTTAACACTGAACCCTATTTGAAAAGCATTTCCTTAATTTCTCTGAAACCAGTTTACTAACTAAAATTGGATCTTGACATAGTTGCCAGTGAATAACATAGCTTAACATTTGACGCCATTTAAAAAAAGTTTTGGACATCGGCGTTGGCATTGATTAGAAGTATTTTGTCGGGTAAGCAATACAGGTTCATCCTCTGACCCTCTATTATGTCTTATTCTTCAATTCAATATAGAAGTATTTATAAAAATCATTATTTTTCAATAGCAACTGAAAACAGGTCATATCAACAGGACTTTTTTCCATTAAATTTGAATGAAAATGGCTTCTAGACATTTTTAATATCCGAAAAAGAGTTCAAACATTTTTTTTTTATTTCTTAATTTTAGAAATAAAGACGTATGGCCAGTAAGGCTAATGTTTGTTTATATATATAGGGTGTTACATGGTGGATTTAGAGAGTATTGAGAATGGAAAGACAAATCAACATACATTGACAAACGAATACCGAAGTAAGAACGAGAAAAGGGGGAATTCTAAAATCATAAACCCTAAATCACGGCAATTCAGTCAACACGAATTGAGACAGAATGACAAAGACATGACAAATAAACAAAAATGAACAAGAACGCCACAAAACTAAAACACTAGCAGTGTGAACCCCTATAAAAACTGAGGTATCAATAGGTGCCCAAGAAGTGTAAGCATGATCTGCTCCACGCATGGCACCCGTCACCTAGCCAGTTAAATATGATGTTGAAAAATCTGTTTTGTGACTGACTGATTATTGTCATTTTCTAACCCGTAGACAAAACCAATTAAAATCCACGGTTCATGTTACTTCTCTTAACCTCAAACAACACCAAGGTGAAAGTTTGAAAATAATTTTTGTATCTCTAAAGTATGCAGACATAGACAAGGACAAATTTGCTCCAGAGACATTATCGATGAAGACAAAACTAAAATATTACAAAATGATATACAAGACAACACAGAAAACAAACGCACTGACAGTGTGAACTCCCACTGAAAACTGAGAGTATCATAAGGTGTTCTCGAAGGGTAAGCATGATCTGTTCCACGCATGGCATCCGTCACACTGCCTTTGAAAAGTCCGGTTTTGTCACAGTCGGTGTTAGTCAGTCCGGTCTGAATCTACCCAAAGATATCTGGACTCATTTGTGAAACAGAAACATTGTAACGGTCTGTCAAATCGTGGTGACGACATATATTCAAATAATTAATACCTATCTTCATATAACTGAAGATAGGTGCAATTCAATTATGAACGCAATATTAACATATATTAAAATAATTATACCTCCCTTCAAATAATTGAAAATAGGTTCAAATGAATTACACCTAGGTTTGATTCTTTTAAAGATAAGGTGCAATTCATCTTCAAATCATGAATGGAAATTAAACCTATCATTAATTGAATTAAAAATATCTTTAATTCATTGAAGAAGGGTACAATTGAATTAAACCTATCTTTAATTCATTTGAAGATAGGTCTAATTGAATTAAACCTATATTCCATTCATTTAAAGATAGGTATAAATGCAACATCTCCCTAATTCATTTGAAGATAGGTTCAATTCAATTGAAGATAGGTTCAGATCAATTTTACCTGTCTCTAATAGAATTGCAGATTGAATTATATATATAGATAGGTACAATTCAATTGGACCTATCATTATATACTTAAAGAAAGGTGAAATTCATTTAAAGATTGGTTCAATTGAATTACACCTATCGTTAATCAATTGAAAATCTTTAATTAAATTAAACCTATCTTCAATTATTTGAAGATAGGTATTATTATTTGATTATATGTTAATTTTTCGTTCCATAATTGAGATACTTCAAAATTTGTAAAAAGTTCATTTAGGAAATTACAAACAAGTTTTGCTTTTTCAAAATTTTCAGGTTTTAAAATAATTCCTGTTACATTTATATTATTACTTTCTGATGGAAAAATAAAATGGTATTTTTCTCTTATATAGCTGTAGAGAAGACAAATCAAAAGAAAGCGATGGTAATCTTGAACTTAATTATAAAAGCTTTTTAATTGACAACTGTGACCAAAGGGGTCCTTGTTTTGAATCAGAGAAGGAAATGGTCATCTCCTGGGTATGCTGAACGGAGTTTCTTTTAATGGCTTAAGAGGGAATTTGCAGATTGTTTTTGTTGTCAGAAACTTTTTTTAAAAAGAGCCCAAATGTTCCAGTATATATCAAAGAGACAAAAAATCTTTCATCAGACCTTGACCTGAATATGAAATTTTAAAAGAAGTGTCCATAGAACTAAGGATACTTAGTTTTTACAAGAGTGTTTCTGGCGAAAACGTTCCAAAATCAGCATCATTCCTTGAAAAGAAAATTACGGAAGCGCATTGATGACACATAAAGAACAAAAATATCTCTTTAATATGAGAAAAGTATCTCATAGTTAAGAGATGTTATTTCATAATTATGAGATATTATTTCATAGTTAATCATTTCAACCAAACGTTTAGATTTTATCTGCACTGATGAGACATAATTTGTCGAAATGCGCATATGCAGAAAGTAAATTCACGGTGACTTCGGTATTTAGTTATTTCAAATAAAAAAAAAACCGAGGTAAGTGCAGATCAAATCAAACTTTTGGAAATCCATGAACCGAAATATGTATAAAAGCTGATATAGAACAAATTACCAATTGGATCTAAATAGTAAAGCCAAAATCAGCTAAGGACAGAGCTATGCAAGATGGAGATACTCCTAAGGTTTAAACAGAATTTTCTTGAATTTAGATATTGCAAATTCTCAAATAAAATCGGTTTTCGGGCCAGCACCGAAGTACTGGGTACGGGGTTGGTGAATACCCTCGGGGACTAACAGTCCACTCGCAGTGACATCGGCCTAATAGTAACACATTACAAAATATGAGATGTTATTTCATGATTACAAGATATCATTTATAATTATAAGATAATAAGTCATTGCTTATGAAATATGATGTATTATTTCA
>MJUU01072443.1:57768-97926 GCA_002080025.1 Modiolus philippinarum
TATATATATATATATATATATATATATAACCTAAAACAAAGCAACAACACCAATACTACCGTTATCTCATAATTACGGGACAAATTTCTAATAGTGATGAGATATTATTTTTTAATTATTAGATGTTATTATAAATAATGGGATAATAAGTCATTATTATGTGATGAGAGAATAAGTCATTATTATGAAATGTTATCTCATAATTATGAGATATTGTCTCATAAGTATGAGTTATTACCTCATAATAATGAGTTACTTTCTCATCATCATATAATTATGAGATTATAACTCATAATTATGGGATAATATCTCATAATTCTGATGAAACAAAAGAATTTCTTCATTGAGATTTAAAATATTGAATAAAGTATTTGCAATATATTTCAACGACACAGCATCGGATGAAGACGGCCATGTCGTTGAAATATAATGCGAATACTTTGTTCATAATTCAGAAAAAAAAACATCTCATAATTATGAAATATTATCTCATAATTATGGGATCGTTTTTTTCTATATGTGCGTGTTTTCAATACGTATTCGTAAAAATCGATAATGGCATGTCTGTTAAGTTGTACCTACCGAAAGTAAAATACGAAACTTCATCAGTTTTTTTTTTTTTAATTTAGATACATCTTTTGACAAAAAAAATGAAATTAATATATTGTTTCCAAACATGAGTTCAAGTAAATACACAAACGCGAAGCCTATAAAGAAAGTATGAAGTTACTTGTAATGGAGCAATGCTACTTGTAATTCAGAGGCTGGTGTAAAATGAACAGTTTTGTCTTTTAGGAGATTTAAATGGAAATTTTACCTGTTAAATTGACTTGTTGAATCATAAAAAGTACAATGGGAGATATTTATAGTATAACTATCGTCGTGAATAACAATTGAAGATAATCATAGTATAACTAATTAATCGTCATGAATATCAATAAAAATGTCACAAGTGACAAACAACGCAGAATAATTAGACGAGTTGCGGAACTTGTTGTGCAACGAGTTTAATTCACTTTATTGATCGACATGAGTGACATTTATATTGATATTCATGGCGGTTGATTACACATGCTTTTATACAACCGCAAAAATTTTGCTGTCGTATTATGGGATGGCACAGTCGTTAGCGTTGGCGTCGGTATCGGTGTCTGTGGATAGCATTACTTTGGTTCAAGTGGACGGATTATCAAATTTTAGTATGATGTTTCATGGTACATTCCGAAGAACAGATTTTTGTCCCAGGTCTGTTGCCCACCCGTTTCCAATAGGGACCAAAAAGGGGTTAAATTGGGTAGTTTTGTGTCTTTGGACAGTATAACTTATGTTCTAGAAAATAGATTATTTCCAAATTTTAGTATGATGTTTCTTCCACATTCTAAAAAACAGTTTTTCCACGGTTTGTTGCCCCGACCATTTCAGAAAAAAAAGACTAAAAAGGGGTTAAATTGATTGTTTTCATACATTTGACTGCAGAAAAAAATCTTTATTATTTATCAGATTTTGATGGGGTTCCTTTCAGTGTACTTGTTAGAAAATTTCCGATCAGTAATATGCTAAGGGATTTCACTTGGTATGTACCGTTCATGAGACAATTTGGGCCTAATTATAAGAGAGGCAGTTTAAAAAAAAATAATTACAGTCCGATTTTGATGCAGTTTTTTTGCAATGGATTACCTATGAAAAATTAACTTTGCGCGGCACCATAAGATTTTCGATAACTTGTTTCCTTTCGGAGCTAGGAGGGGCCAAATTGAAGAATAAGATAAACTAGAGGGTCAGAGACTGAACCTGTATCGCTCACCCGACAAAACGCTTCTAATCAATGCAAATATTGATGACGTCTAATGATAAGTTTTGTTCTACACTGGCAGCCGATGCCGGGTTCAGATCAAGTTGATATTGGTAAAAAATAAAATCAGTAAACTTTTTAAAGTATCTTCCATACATTTTTCCTATAAATGCTTCAATTGTTTCAGGGTAATTAAAGAAAAGATTTTCAAATAAGGTTCAATGTCAGTGTTAATTGCTGGCGGAAATGTTTTTCATTGGACCGGAATGAAATGATCAATCTTAGTGGACCTTCCATATATCATATCATTCCAGTATAGTTAAGTGAACTGTCCTTCAATTGTTTCAAAGAAGAGGATGATTTTCTCATAGGGTCAAATGTAGGCAGCAGCAGACATTTTATCAGACTGGAATGAAATGAACAATCTTTGTAAAAGACCATACATCATTCCTGTATAAAGTTAGATTGAATTTGCTTATTATTGGTTTCAGAGAAGAAGGTCAAAATGTTAAAAACTAGCGGACGGACGCCGAACGTCAAGTGATGGCAATACCATTTGAATCAGGTGAGTTAAAGCCAAATTACATTTCATTTCTTTGTGAGAAAAGGTAAGGAGCTTAATTAACAATTTTCTTAATGAAATAGTAATAAAAGGCTGGTCGCTTAGTTCGTTAATCCATTATAAAAAACAAGAAAAGGCGTGTTGCCGGGAACAATAAGCTGTTGCTATGGAAATTTTATTGTGGAATTTCTTGACCATTTCTCTATCTGTGTAAGGAATAAGAAAACATATATCTGACTTTTCACAAGGAAAACTAAGCAGCTAAATATGCCGTTTTCTTACTTAAATTTCAGAATAAATTTTGGTTCCATAAATCTACTGCTATGGAAAAAACGGGTGATTGTTTTTTTTATATGTCTACCCTATAAGTATAAAAAAGAAAACACATCTTGGACTACTTAAAAGCAATCAAATGGCTTGTGGAGAGGTTATTAATCTTAAACGAAATCGGCCTTTTTTGTTTCCCTGGCAACCACAAAATTTGAAAAAACAATGACTTTTTTGTTTGCATTTTTTAAAACCAGAACTAATACTTTACACCTCAATAAATATTCCTTTTTTGCCTTTTGGGGGGCTTAAACTCAACAATGGTTACCATGGCAACGGTGAATAATATGGGAAAAATTTTTTAAAAAAATTATTACAATTTTCCTTTTATATTAACCTTTGTTTAATTTCCAGATATTATGAAATTCTGACGGGGTCATGAATCACGAAATGCTATCACCTGTCTGGATATTACAAATAGCTGTACTTAATTCTTCCGAATATCATTTTTACATTACTTGACTGCTGTATATTGAAGTTACCCTTTAAGTTTTAAAAAAGTCAAGGAAAAAAATATGAGTCATTGCGTATAATTGACAATATATAATCTGAAATCAAAATTAAAGAATGAATGACAAAATTTTAAGACTTTTTTACATCATTGTCACCAATCTCATCAACCAAGTAGTCAGTACTTCAGTGCTGACCCGAAAACCGATTTATTTTGAAACTTGCAATATCTAAATTTTACAAAATTTCGCTAAAACTAAAGAGTATCTCCCTCATGCATAGCTCTGCCCTTAGCTGAATTTTGGCTTTTTATTTAGATCATATTGTTATTTTGTTCTTTAACAGCTTTTCCATGTATTTCGGTTAATGGACCTCAAAAATGTTTTGATTTGATCTGCACTGAAGAGACATAAGTTGTGGAAATGGGCATATGCAGGAACTAGATTTACAGTAAGTTCGGTATTTTGTATTTCATTTACAGAGAGTGTAAGTTTTCTATATCAAATTTCCAAACAATTTATCTAATAAGTATATAAATTTCTGTTGGAATGTAGGGGTATAAAATTCACTGTTTTGTGAAATTAACTGTAATACATGACACGGCTTCATATCCTAAATAAGGGTGATTCAGTGTACAAATATTGCAATTTGTTAAAGTAAGTCTTAACATGATTAATGGTTGTGTATAGGTTTAAAGGAAAACGGGAGAAGAGGGTAGTATAGGTAAGAAGGATAGAAAATCGCAAAACAGGAGACGGAAAATTGGAATTGGTTTGGGATCCCGGAAGTGATAACAAAATGCCGAAGTTCCTGTAAATTTGGTTTCTGCACGTGGTCACTTCGACAAAGTATGACTCTTCAGTGCAGATCAAATCAAAATATTTGGAAGCAATAACCAAAATTTGAAAACGTGATTAGAGCACAAATGACCATACATATATAAACAGAAAAAACAAAGTTCTGCAAGAGGAGAGTCTCCTTACTTTCAAGCGAAATTTTCCAAACTTTAGATCTCGCAAATTCACAGTTAAGCTATTTGGGGAAGGCGGAGGGAAAGCCTGAGAGAGTCAAACTCTCTTCGCAACCTAGTTAACGTACAATTTCTGTTTAAGAGAAAAAAATGAAACTTTAAGTTACATTCATCATTAAGTAATAACAAACAAAATACCGAAGTTACTGAAAATTTAGTTTCTGCATATTGCCATTTCGAGAACTCGTCTCTTCAGTGCAGATTAGAATGTTTGTAATCATTGTTGTTATCCCACTGGCAGACCAATGTAGCATGCTGCAAAAAGTGCCAAAAACAAGGTCCAGTGACTAAAAAGAAAGAATATTGAAAAATTGCAGGATAACAGCCAAGGTTTGAAGCAAATTTCTAAAAGTATCGAGGAGTTTACCACAGGAAGCACTTCATGCCTATGAAATCCAATATGTTTCTTTGTTATGAAGTTAAATATAATGTTTGGAGAAAGGTTGCATTTACGCTTATAAAACACTGGGCAGAATACTTCAGGGACTGAAGGGTAATCTCAAGACTGAACACAATACCATAGCACCTTAAGGTAGATCGGTAGTCTTCCGCCATTTTGAATTCGTTATTTATGTTGTTGTGGTATTATCTGCTTTTTAAATATGCAAATATTTTTATTTGTAATAAATCAATCAATATTATATTCATAATACAATACGCAAATGACCTACATAGAGTTGAATTTACATGTCTTTATCTAATAAGACGAGGCATGGTAACTTGATAATTAAATAAGATGGAACATGATATTTGAAAAAGGGAGATAATCTAATAAAAATATTTTACATAGATATCACTATGAAAATTCACATTTTATAAATTTTATGGAAAACAAAGTCGGTGACCCCCATTTTTCTTTATATTTTTTGAAAGTATGTTCAAAGGGCTAACACATGAATAAAGTAGAAAAAAATCTATGGCATAGTTTTAAAGAAATCAACAATTTACCTGTTTTTCCATATATATTCATTAGAAATATTTGATTATTTTGATATCAGTTATTTAAAAAACAAGCACGGTGACCCTCTTTTTTATTTTTTTATTTCAATGCTTATATAATAAGGAAACTTTCTCGAGAAAATAAAGAAAATCTATGGAAAAAAAAATTGGACTACCCATCTACCTTAAGTATATAATGAAAGGATATAGATTAAATGCACATGAAAAAAGTCTCTACGAATACATAGTAGAACCAAGCAATAGAACAACGCTTTTTTGTTTTTCTTTATCTTGCAGTCACCATTAGGCCTTCAAAAATACGCAAGATGACCACTAACGGTTTGAACGGAATTCATTGCCAGATGTCGAGCATCGCTACATCGGTGTCCGTTTTACCCGTGGATCCATGGATGTAGAATCGTCAATAAACATACATATAACTCAGTCTGGCAAAGTGATCCTACAATCACTGTCATCCGTTGTGGGATGATCAATAAACTTAGATTAAACTGGCAGAGTGCTCAAAATCAACAGACTGTTTTTTTTTTTTTTTTTTTTTTTTTTTTTTTTTTTTGCATTAACCAGGCATTTGTCCAAAATATAAATATCTTCAACTCTGGCAGTTCTAAGGATAAACTAGTAATGCCACATCATATTTTATCTCTGAACTAAAAATCGAAATAACTTGACTTTTGTTGTCTTCGACTTATTCATCATGTATAAGGGCACAGTACAAATGTATGCAAATTTGTTCATAGGCTATTATTTAAACCACACACGTTTTCCAATGTGAAAACATTCTCATCTCTAACCTAATATTAATTTCAGGTTAATTTTCTTTCAAAGATTGAAAACTGCAAGAAACAGTTATTGATACGAACTCAATGGCAAAGGACGTAATGTAGTACTAAAATAGCACTTTGAAACAGTTTGTTTAGTTTCGGGTTTAGAACGCAACCAACAATAGTAGAATACAGTCTGCTCCACCACTTGTGACCACTTAAGTCCCAAGATAGAACTATTAAACCAGCCAATTTCATCTGTGATTATGTAGATATTTCTTGTTGAACTAATTTTTTCCTGGTGATATCATTTCACGACAGATCTGTTTTACATCCTGTTTCGTCTAGAGTTGTTCCTCTTGTCACAGTTTATGTTAACTTTTTTCAAAGTCATTGTGAAATATTTACTCAATAGGCATATTGTAACTAAGAAAAAGGAAGTTCACAATTGGAAATTCTCTTTATCCGTCTTAAACTTCTTTTTTTTTTATTTGTTTTTCATAGTCAGGCTTTTACAGAGTTCCCCCAAACACCACATAACAAGGGTATCTAGGGTTTAATATAAACATACACAGATACAAAAGCATGACTATATATTTCATTAATTACATGTAAACACAAATAATATATAGCAATAAATATTCTTGAAATCTAGGATTGTTAAGAGCGAGTATATTAGCTATATATCGGATGCTGAAATTAAATAACTGGACTAGTAGTCTCTGTTTTTGTTGTATGCGCCCTTGTTTAAACATTGCTCCATACGAATAAAGAAAAGGGTCATCTAAAAGTGGCACGCAATATTCCTATAGGAATCCCTATTGTTTGTGGTAAAAATAACCTCCAAATTAAGCGAAAAAATTTCATTTTCACTAGCTGTATATACGGGCGGAAACTACTGATTTTAGTTTTTTAAGTGGAAGGTTATATATAGAATAGAAAAATTAAATATCTTAATGTTATGGCAATAGGCGAGACTGTTTGAGGAGAGGCTTTCAAGGAGATCTTTGGAATAATTAAGAATCCACATCTGATTAACGCCGCTCGTCGAATAGGCCCGTTTACAGTAGTTTCTTAGACCATCTCTAACGTCAGTCAATAAAGTTATAAAAAGATCATGCAATGAATTTCTGTTTGTAGGGATTCCTGTATGGATTATGTACCCAGTGCATGTTTTCTTCATCAACTTTAATGCCGAAGGATGCTAACATAGAAGAGTGATTATTGATTATCTCTTCCCTAGATGTCCATTGGCTAAAATGCATTCCCTTGCAACAACAACCCCTCCCCCTTATAATCTAGACGTACTTTTTCAGTCTTACTTTACCTTCACTTCAAAGAAAACATGTCTCTTTGACACATTACCCGTTTCCCTTCTTTAATATAAACTGCACGCATGGTCAGCATAGGGGCACTTCCATAATAAACCATTCAAGTTTCTATAGATGGATGAAATACTGTAAAAGCAGAAATGTTCGTGAAGGATTAAATTTATTTCGTGTGTAAGAGATATCAACGAAATCAAATTCCTACGAATTTAATTCCAGCAATGGTAATTACTATATATAACATGAATCCAACGAAAATTTGTCCACACGAAATAGTTTTAAAAATTGAATCAAAACGTTGGTATCAAATGAACGCCTAATTCATAGTTTTTACACTGAATACAAGTTTTGCCAATGTACGCTTTTTTTATTGTCTGGGAATACATTATTATACAAGCCAGATGTTCTCGAGAGCCTGTATCGCTCAAGTCTACCATGGATGACACATGCAGTCAAAATTATCTCTATGTTTAAGGATCATAATTTCAAGTTGATCTTATATGATCCTAAATTAAACTATGTTCCCTAATGGCAGTAATTTTTGATGGGGCGCAGAAAGACTCTCGCCTTTCTTGAATAAGACCATGTAGTAGCCGTTGTACCTGACTTTGGTTCAATTATTGGCCTAGTATTTTTCTGAGGTGAAGATCTTTAAATATTTTCCAGGGTTCCAAGGTTTAAATATGCTCCCTGCTTGGGGCCTTCTTGGATGTGATGTTAACATGCTTGAAACAATTTCAAAGGGATCAACTTTGGGTCATTGTGACCAAGTATGTTAATAACTAGCCACATACTTTCAGAGAAGAAAGTCTTTTCCCTAAGGATCCAATATTAAACTACCGTGCTTGCAGCCGTCTCGGATGAGGTGTGGACTTGACTGAAAAATTTTTAAAAGGAAACCATCCAAGAACTATTCTGCCCTCGTTTTGCATATTTTGTTCCAATTGACTTTGCAGATTCAGAGAAGATCTTTGTATGCTTTCCCATGGGGTCGAACATTAACATATGTTCCTGCTGCTATCCATCTTGCATGCGATGCAGACTTGGCAGGCCTTATTTTGAAAAGGGACCACCCAAGGACTAATATTATCAAGTTTTGTTCCAACTGGCTCTGTGGCTCTGGGCCCTGGCCAAGTCAAAGAATAATCAATATTAACTCCCAGTAGTTTAGCTATATCAACAGTTTCTATAATAGCATTGCTTACCTCAATATCTTTGAATGCTTGCTGAACATATTTGTTTTAAAAAGGGCTACCTTAGGAACATTGTGACCAAGTTTGGCTCCAATTGGCCTAATTCTTTCAGAGGAGAATATCTTTAAAAAATAGGATCCAAGTTTCCTTAAAGTTCCCCGCTGGCAGCCATTTCAGATGACGTACAGACTTGCCGAACATGTTTTTTAAATAGACCACCCAAGGACTATTGTGACCAAGTCTGGTTGAAATTGGCCCAGCCGTTGAGGAGAAGAAATTATTTGAATACTTTTCCATATGATCTAATACTAAAACAACGGTCCACACTGGCGGCCATCTATCTAATGCAGACGTGTCGGACACATTTTTAAAAGTGGTCACCTAAGGACCATTGTGACTAACTTTGGTCCCAACTGGCTCAGTAGTTTCAGAGGAGAAGAACTTTGGATAAAGTGTCCATTTAATGACAAAGTCCCCCGTCGCCGGCTATCTTGGGTGACGTACTCATGTAGACTTTCCGGACACTTTTAAGAGGACCAACCAAGCACTATTGTTACCAAGTTTGGTTCCAATTGGTCCAGCTGTTTCAGAAAAGATGGAAAGTTCAACACAGACGACGGACGGGCGGACGGACGACTGATGATGGCCGCCTAGTGAGTGCAAAAGCTTACCCTAGCTTTAGCCAGGTGAGCTAAAAATGTAATCCCCCCCCCTGCAAAAATGGTGATAATGACGATTTTTGGCTTTTAACTTCTTTCAGATTAACAGCTTTCGTAATTTGCAGTACTTTTTGTACCTTTCTGATCAACTGTCATACAAGGTTGCAATAAACACCATTAAAAGTCACAGATTGCATTTTTTTTGTGTCATTTTTTTTTAAATCTAAATTTTCGGATTTATCAATATTTTCAATAGTTCGCCTTTCTAATGTAAGGATCGTAGAATCTGAATATTAATTTTTTAATTGGCTTATAAATTAAGACATATAAAATAACAGTTTGTTTGCAATTTTGAACAAGATATTGCGGTATATCAAACTTATTCTTCACATATAAAGACAAATTTTATATTGTTTGGTTACAATTAAGGGAAAATTTCTTTAAATAACATTTTAAATTATAAAATATCTACTAAAAATAGAAAATAACCTTTTTTTTTACTTTATCAGAAATGTATTTTCACTTTCCTAATGTGAAATTATAAAAACCTTTTCATATTATATAAAAAAATCATGAAGTATTTATATCTCTAAGTCAAAAGAGCAAAAATCTTAAAAGTTAAAATCTACTTAAATGGTCCTCTGCATGTCAGCTATGGTGAAATACTCACAAGACCTCGCATTACACGTTATCGTTTTACCACTGAAAGCTTAAATATTTTAATTATTCCTTAAATCATTCCTCTTTTGGAAATTTTTATATATATTTTTTTATTTTTCAAGATCCAAAAGTCAAAAAATCGCAATTGTGAAAATATTAAAAATTCCGAAAATTTCCATTTTTCTAAAATTTTACATCGAAAATCAAAAGCATATGGAGCTTAATGGTCTTATTTTCTTACATTGTATCACAACTGATAAGTTAGGCATAGAAACTAGATCAAATGACGAGAGTTGCTTATCTGAAAGGAATTGGCAGCTAAAAATCGTCGTTTTCGCAATTTGTCTGTATCCTCAGATCATAAAAATTGAATTAATATGCCAAACTTGTAAAGGATCGTTTAATAAGCTTTTATTTAGTACAAAATTTCGGTACATCTTATTTATTGACAGAAATTTATTGAGATTAAAAGATGAAATGTAGGTTAAAACGAAAATATAAAAATTCTGCTTGGTGTACTAAAAAATGGCCCTATACTGTCTATGCTTGCAGGTCATATTCGTGTAAACATATTTCATTTTGAAGAAGGATACAAAAGGACTGAAAAAAATCGGTCTGGGTCATCAGTTGGGGGGATGTGAACGGAAAGTGATTCTAGCCCATGATAACCATAGAGATAAATGTTGAAATTAGTTATTTGAAAATATTACTTCAATAGTATTCACAACCTTTCAAGAAGAAGTCGAACACACAACGTAAGAAAAAAAAATACATTTTTTATCATATGCTTCTTACTTTTTTTACTGATGTCACGAGATAGCATGTGTCATATATTAATTACAAGAAAATTAAATATAACAATATAAATACAACGACCTCTGAAAAAAATTAAACAATTATTACTTTCATCACGGAGCGAACTGCCTACAATACTGTAAAGACGGTTTTTTGAAATCAGCAAAGCCATTTATGAAACACTATTGCTAGAAGACAACACACAAAAAAAGACTCCAGATATTGTTCATGTACCTGTAATACTAATTTATTGAAATAAGTTTAAGTAGTATAACACAAGACTTTGAAATTTGTCAAAGTTTAAAAAAAAGATCGATTTCTTCACATATTCGATAGCCTCGTTCTGTCAACGTTTTGTAGCATTTCGCTTTGGTTACATTCAACAAAAATGGCCATTTCTGCAATTTATATTAGGTGTCATTAGTACAGATCATACATAAAATTCTCAGATAATGTTGACGCTTCCTAAGCAGTAGCACATTAAAATAATTGTACTAGGAATAGAAACTTCAAGCCCAATCTTTAACAATTCGTAAGTACTTTTATTTCTTTCCTTAGGTCACGATCTCCTGAAATGTATGTTGTATAAGTGAAACGCCAAAAACTTTCAGTTCACGAATGTAATGGTGGTATTCCAAGGTTCCGCTTTAACATAGGCCTCTTTGTAAATAAACAACAGTTACTCTTGAAAATTGTGTATAAACCGGATATTTTGTATAAATTTCCCTATAAACATTTCTAGAAGAAGCCCGTTTTCCAGATCTGTGTTATTCACCACAGTTGGATGAAGCATTTAGTCTGTATTGTGGTCTGTGATCTGAGAAAAATCGGTCCAGATCAAAAGTGGGAGGGGAGAAAGTGAATTCAACATATGGCGTACAGGGAACATAGTTTATCATTGGACCTAATGGGATGGCATTCCAATATCTACTCTGAATCAGGATACATAGTCAAACATAGAACCCTATATCAAATTCATTCATAGATCTCTAACACATTGGGGCATATTACATTGAGGTCTATTAACATGCCAAAAAATGACATCCCTTAACAATTAGTTTATTTGAACTGTCTATGCCAACCATGGTTCAGGTGAGCTATGCAGCCTCTTAAGAGCCTTCAGTTATTATTGGTTTTCTTACAGCTAAGACTTTCATTGTAAATGACCCTCAATCAAAATTTTCGAGATAAATTAATTTGTCCGTGAACAGCCATTTTCTTTTTTTTACACATCGCACAATAGATTATCATACAGTTTCGCAAACAATTTCAACATTTTGATTGATCATGAGGAGTTCCTCCACTTTTAAGACCAATTCTAATTTTTGTTTATGAATGAATTGCTCCGATTGACCCGGAGAAAAACGGGATAAATTGGGTTACGTAACATTTTCACGTCCAAATCTATATTGTGAAGTCTAGATTTCCGGGAAATGTTCACCAATTGGAAACCTGTCTATTGCTTTCACAGTGAATCGCAAATACAAATTTATGTAGCTTTTGTTCTCACTAAATGTGCACATTTTTTGTTTTTCAAAGTGTTTGAACATTTACTCATTTCAAGTGCCAGGTTCATATCAAGTAAGTGAGAACCGAACCGTCAATCCAAAACGAACAATCGAAGGACAATATGGCAACATCGGAAACAACAAAGAAACAGAGAAACAACACGAGCACGGTACAGAAATGAAAAATGAAGGCATACACAAAGATGAACAACACGAACCCAAAAAAAAAAAGCATGGGTGAGATCATGTGCACCGGTAGAGTTAGCACATCCTTCTTACAAGACACCCGCCGTGTTGAACATGTCAGATCCGGTTGTAAGGTCAAATTCGGTATAGGAAACAACAATAAAGTTTTAAAAGGAAAGATCTGTTGTCATCTGGGAAACAATTATCCCATAGCAGTCCACAAGATGGGGATGTCGACCGTACAAACCCTTGTTTAAGTAGCCTATTTGTGAGCAACCGGGCTCTATCAAGACAGTCATTGTATCGACAGGTTCTTGAATAGCGAATGAGCTGGGTGAAACTCTGTATGCCGGCGCTGTTGGGATGTTGCTACAAAGAAAAGGAATGTTGACTATTGGAAAAATGAAGTCATCGCGTTTGTCGTACAGCTTAGTTTGAAGTCTACCTCTGCTGTTCATTTCGAGATGGTCAAGAAATAAGGCCGATGTAGAAGTGTTTGTGGTATCCTTAATTTCCGGCTCTTTTTGATAGATCAGTGGAAGAAAATCACCAAAGCGAGGGTTGTGTATGTACAAGATATCATCTATATAACGAAAGTGTCATAATTGTCAACACCTAAGTGTCAGTATCAAAACAAAAGACTAAAGTAGGATGAAGCTGTATCAAAATTACAGCCTGGAATTATTTTCAAAATTGTAAATTGTAAATTATTTATGTTACTGGTTATTCATCTTATAACTCTTCGGCGATTTTTTTTTTTTTATATGGATAAAGAATCAAATAACAAAATACCGGAGTTACATAACTGTAAATTGAAATCCTGCATATGCACATTTCGACAACTTATTTCTCTTCCGTGCAGATCAAATCATAACATTTGGAAATCCATTAGCCAAAATATGGGTAAAAGCTGATAGTGAACAAATTACCAATAGGATCTAAAAAGGAAACCCAAAATTAGCTAAGGACAGAGCTATTCAAGAGGGAGAAACTACTGAAGTTTAAACAAACTTTTCTAAAATTTCGATGGCCCTACTATTACAATTATTAGTTCTTCTGTTCAATTAACATTATAAAATACAAGGTTGTTTGGCCCCGCTTTGCAAACCAAAAACAAAAAAAAAAATAAAATAAAAATAAAAATAAAATAGGACAACAGGAAACACCCACAATGGATGAAAAACACAGCTACATACCAGAATGTTGCAAGGAATGCACAACAAAAATAAAAGTTAAAATACTATTTTAAACATCGAAAGGAACCCTGAAGAGTCGGACTCGTTACGGGCACTAACCGAAGCCATAGGTAGGGTCAACCATTATTTTCAACATAAATGGATCGGTTAAATTTGTATAAAGTGTATATGCTTGATGAATACATCGGCAAACCGAAGCAAAAATGATAGGGAGAATTCCAAAATCAAAAATTCAAAATCATGGCAATACAAATCCAACACAAACTGAGACAGCATGATAAAGACAAAAAAAATAAATATGAACAAGAACGCCAAAAAACAAAAGCACTAGCAGTGTGAACCCCTAAAAAATGAGGTATCATTATGTACTCTAGAAGCAAGCATAATCTGCTCCTAGCATGGCACCCGTCATACAGCCAGCTAGAATATGGTGTTGAAACATCTGTTTGTTTGCTGATTGGTTAATGTCATTTTCTTACCCTTAGACAAAACCAACTTAAAATCCATGATACATGTTACCTCCCTTACCCTCAAACAGTACCATGAAAAGATGATAATTCTAAAGGTCATCATAAACTTTAAGCTTTAACAAAAGCTGTGATAATTTTATATGAATATATGTTTTTTTCCATATAAGCACGGTAATCATTTCGAGACTGCCATGATATCAGAACCAAACGTTACTCATGTAACAAGACCAAAATATTTTAATAGAGGAATGGCACGATATAGATTTTGCTGATAATCGGTTTATAGGTTGATATCAACACATACCTCATAAAACTAATACTCATTATCATCAGACACACTATTTCCAGCTTCCATGCGAGGTACAGATACTGCAATTGTATAACACAAAAAAATTATATATATACTACATGTACTACTCAACAAAAGAAACGTTATATATATACTACATGTACTAATCAACAAAAGAAACGATACGCAGTTAATTTTATAAATATTTTTGTATTTCGCAATTTAAAGTTTCTATTTTAGTGTATTAATGTATTTAACGCCAAAATGCATTTGTTTATTCCATTTTTTGATCAATTCCGAAACGGATACGATGAAAATCCGGAATGGAATTTTTTCGCCCTATGATCGAGTTTGCCGTTAACGGACGGATGATTTAAACTGTTTGATGTCAATAATGGGGACAATTCATCAGATTAACAATTTGCCGTTTCAAAAAGTTGAAAACAATGTCTCATTTCGATGCCCCGTTCAATCCAAAATCAACGTGAACAATGAATTATCGCTATCAGACCTTCGATCTTGATTTTTGCACTCTCACTTAATCGTTATGCGAAAAGAAGAACAAACTGAGGACTTTTAATTAATCTGAAGCAAATGTGCCCATCAAATGATTAATCCTCTGACAGCGGGCCTGTGAGACGTCACAACGTCAACATCGCGTAACACTTTTACACTTATGAGAATGGAAGTTGAAATCGGAAAGTAGGCCTGAGGGATTCATGATCGACATAACAACAGAATTTGGAAGTCAGCCAGTTCGAAAATGTGATGGTTTGGTAAGAAGTAAATATAGACATTCTCACTATTTAAGTCTGCAAAAAGAAATTCCGGATAATGACCTTGACCGTGACCGGAGAGGGTTCAGAATATTAAGAGACAGTTTTGGGCATAAAGTTAATTCTTACGTGCAAAAAATACATTTCATATACCAGTTGTGGTTCTCTGCTGGAAATTTAAATGTTATTATTGATAACATCTGTGTATCGTTTCTTTTGTTGAGTAGTATATATTGAATTAGTTCAAACCAACAGACACACTATCTCGCATGCGAGGTAGAATTACGGCAGTTGTATTACTCAAGATGTTCTATATCTGGAATAAGTTCAAATCAATAGACACGCTATTTCTAGCTCGATGATACAAGACACTGTGAGAAGGTGTCTTACATATAATCTCGGTTTAGTACCACCTCCCATGTTAAACATGAAAAATGTCCATAGGGTTAGGACTAAACCGGGAATATATATATAAGATACTGTTTTATAAAGAAGTGTCTTGTAAATAATCCCGGTTTAGTCCCTCCTCCCATGTTTCAGTAAGGTTTGGACCAAACTGGGATTATATATAAGACACTGTGTTATGGAGAACAGCGGCTTATATATAATTCCGGTTTAGTCCCACCTCCCATGTTTAGTCAAACCTCCCATGTTAAGCCTAGCAAATTTCCATAGTGGTAGGACTAAACCGGAATTATATATAGACACTGTTTTACAAAGAACAGTGTCTTATATAAAATCCCAGTTTAGTCTCACCTCCTATGCTAAACATGGAAAAATATCCGTTGGGTTGGGACTAAACTTGGATTATATATCAGACACTGTTTTATAGAGAACGGTGTCTTATATAAAATTAAGAAATTATAGATTATTGCAAGCGGGCTCTATGCGATTTAGAACATGGGCAGACCTTATTTTTGTCAATATTTTATACCGAGCGATAGCGAGGTATAAAATGAAGACAAATATAAGGTCTGACCATGTTCTAATTCGCATAGAGCCCATTTGCAATAATCTTTTTCGATTCTAATATATTTAACAAGAGTTTTGAACATTCGAAGGGGCTCTTAGAGAGCAATATTTGGTTCTGCACTATGAATGAAATATGTCGGAAAATTGCATACAAACACACATAAATGAAAAAAGAGAAATCTATATTCGTTGTTTTATTAATTCTAGTGGCTCATAAGCTTATGAATAAATACATATAATCTGTTATAACACATATAAAATACGGATATTTTAAAATCAAAGCGGTTATAAGTGTGAGCTAGTTGTATTTCTGATTTATATAACTGCTTAGTTAAGTTATTTTTTAAGCCAAAAAATAAAAAAAGAAAAGAGAAATACATCTCATATTTATAATTTATTAACGTTAAAAATTAAAAATTTTAGAGCATGATATGCAACATAGATAAAAATTTTTAACAACAACACATTCGTTGCTAGGTTACGCGGCTTATGTCTATTTCAGTTCTGAGTCTTACATTTGGTAGTTGTTGTAAATTTCTATTATTGTCATTTTTTGATGTGGATTTTTGGGTGATTCATTATTTAAAACTTTATTTACACAAAATTAAATGAACATTGAGTGAATAAAATGTGAAATTGTACATAACGAATATCCTTTTCTAAAAAATAAACGCATGTGCTAAAAAAAATTGTTGGAATTAGAACATAGCTTTGTTTCCAAAGCGTAAAAAGAGAGTCATATTAGAATCCCAGTTTAGTCTCACCTCCTATGTGAAACATGGAAAATATCCATAGGGATGGGACTAAACCGGGAGTATATACAAGAGGCTCTCAAATGCCTGTATCGCTCACCTGGGCCATGGTTGACACAAAAAGTCAAAATAATCCCAACGTTTAAGGGTCTCTTTTCAAGTTTGTTGATAGACATTGATGTTATATGATTCAAAATTATTCCCCATTGGCAGCTATTTTTGATGGGGCGTAGACCGACTGTCACCTTTCTTGAAGAAGACCATCTAAGGATGATTGTGCCTCACTTTGGTTTCAATTGTCCTAGTATTTTCAGAGGAGATCTTTGAATGATTTCCCATGAGGGTCAAAGGTTAAACAATGTTACCCGCTAACTGCCATCTTGGATGCTATGCGGACATGCCGGACACATTTTATTAAGAGGACCAAGTAAGGACAATTGAGATCAAGTATGATTCCAATTGGCAATGTACTTTCAGAGGAGAAGATATTTGAATATGTTTCCCTGTAGGGTCCAATGTTAAAACCACGTTCCCAACTGGTGGCCATCTTGGATATGATGTGGACTTGCCGAACACATTTTTAAAGGGGCCACCTAAGGACAATTGTGACTAAGTTTAGTTGGAAATGATCAAGTTTTTTCAGAGGCGAAGATTTTTGCAATATTGTCCAATTTATAAACGGGACCAACTAAGGACTATTGTGACCAAGTAGTTGTTTCCAAGTGGTTTCAGAGAAGATCTTCGAATGCTTTCCCATAGGGTCCAATGTTTAAACCGTGTTCCCCGCTGGCGGCCCTCTTGGATATGATCCGAACTTGCCGGAAATTTTTCTTTTAAAAGGAACCGCCTAAGGACCTTTTTGACCAAATTTGGTTCCAATTCCCTCAGTAGGTTTAGAGGAAAAGACGTTTGAATGAAAAAATATTTAGGAGAAGATCTTCGAATATAGGGTGTATTTTTCGACAAAGACCCCACTGGCGGCCATCTACCTCTATGTTCTATTTTTAGTAACAGCGGTCATGTTGTTTGGTCCTCGGACTAACCGAGCACATTTTATAAACTACATACCCTGTTGATGACCCAGGTCAAGTTTGGATTAAATTAGCCCAGTGGTTTCAGAAGAAAAATTTTTTTAGAAAAAAAATTACGACGAACGGACGCATGGACGGACGACGGACGCCAAGTGATGGCAAAAGCTCATCCTGGCATAGCCAGGTGACCTAATAAGTCACTGTTTTATATAGAAATTATTTATTTTGATGTGTAATCCCACGTCTGAAATGGGATTTTTTTTATGGATATGCCTAACAGCAAAAAAGGGCATTGTTAATGTTTTGGGGGAAACAAACGCAAACAGATAATTGACGTCTAACAATGTGGGACCAAAACGGGATCTTATATGTATTACTTGTAGGCTAAAGGAATTGACTGAACTACGATCTTTCACAAGAAAAGACAAGAACTATCGGTTTTATCATTATTTTAAGAGACTTCTAATTGAAACATGCCGTTTTTAATTGGATAAAACTACCCATGAAAGTTTTATCCTACCTGGGATTAAACCATGATTATCCCAATAAATTGGCAATACTAACTGCAAATGTTCAACCAAATTATGCCGGTGCTAAAAATATCGAGTGGGCGGGGGGTAAGAATTAGTGTCTTAGAAAATCAATTGTAAATATGTTCACCATCGATGGAAACAGGACATTTCTGTCGAATATTGTATACATTGTAGCTATGGGGTTAGTGTTTGTAGAAAGTTAGATTATATCATATCTTAGAATAGACATCCTTCGAACTTATTATGACCATGAAACCATTTGAAGGCCAAGGCTTTATTTGTCATAGTCAACTGAAAGTTGAGTTTTTTTAAATAGGCTTAATTAAAATAAAATCGATAATATGTGAACTCGGTAAATGACCTAAACTCGCCTATTGACAACCATAAGGGCTCATCAGCATGTGTATTTCATATACTGAACAGCTCTTATAGTTGTCATTAGGCGTGATCATTCTAGCATTACTACATGTCGAGCTGATCCTTCAAAATGTGACAGTATTGATATCTAGGGTCAGGTAAACGGGACTTACGTAGTTATACAATTTTCATAGAAATGACCAATTTTGATTTGTTACCATGGTAACTTAATCTTAACATCGACTTCAAAGGACACTCATGCTTACCCCACCGAAATATTTATATGTTTTGAATTACATGCTTAGCTATGATATGACAATATCCTTTTAATTATATGCAGTTGGTGCTATTCCTATAAAATGACAATGAAAAGTGACAAAATAAGTATAATTTTGTAGAAAATTTGCAGTGTTAAAAAAATCTATTTCTTGACATATTCGATAGCCTCGTTCTGACTTTATAATTATGCAAAGTATTCAGACTGTTTCGGATTTAGTCAATGATGTTGCAAATTAACCCCATAAAAAGTTAAAAATGATATGTTTATATCTTCATTGAAAAAAGAATAGATTTGAAATTGAATTTGTTTATGATCTTTGGAATAATAGAAAAATTGCATTCGTGGTTGCAATGGCAACGGAGATCTATGATAACGAACTTGCATTAATTTTATGACTCGTGGATTAATTTCACAAATATAAAATGGGTATCAGGTACAGCTGTGACATGGTGTGTCCAAGCAATTCTGGTGCTTACAGAGAATCATGTTAATTTGTTTATCACGTACTATGGAGAATATCCATAGACCTGGAGGTAACAGTTGAAGTTACAACTTTCTTGAGCATTAGGGACATAGGAAAACCAGTATAATCAACTGCTTAGTAGTGATATATGTGCGTCATTGAGCGACTTTGTTTAAATTGTTGATTATCAGAGCTGTTGACTTTTCGTGAATGTTGTTTTCTAGCAATAGTGTTTCGTGGATATGGCTTTGTTTATTTCAAAAAGACGTCTTTACAGTAACGGAAGTGGTTAGCTCTGTAATGTAAGTCATAATTGTTTATATTTTTGTATTTCAGATGTCGTTGTCTTTATATTGTCATGCATATTTCTCTTTTAATATATATGAGAAAAACATATCATGTGACATCAGTCACATATGAAAACAAAATCTACTTTTTTCTGACGTTTTGTGTTCGACTTACTCTTAAAAGGTTGTGAATGCTAGTGGAGTAATATTTTCAAATAACTAATTTCATCATTTATTTCATTTGCCGAAAGCTATGGTGAGCTTTGGCCATCAGTACGTGTACTTTTGTCTGTCCTTCTTCCACCACCAGTCCACAGTATAAGCTTTTAAACTAAAGATTGTCTCTTGAACTAGTCTGCTAGTTGAACCTAACTTGACTACAATTGTAATGGGATGGTTCTCTGTAAGATGTTGTCTTTAACTTTGCACGTTTTGCAAAAAATGACTCCAGCTGGGAACAAAGTTAAGAATAAAAATACTTGAAAGATCTTCTCTGCAAGCTTAACTAAGCAAATAGGAATCTAGCTTGACCACTTTATCCATCAGTGTTCTCCAGTAAAAAGGTTCAAACTTTTTCCTAGAGGGCTTGAAGACAGAAATAGTTTTACATTGAACCTATTATCAAACACTAAAAAAAACGTTTGAAACAACTGAACCGATTGGAACCAAACGTGGCAAGCAAGAGTCCTATGCTGTCCCCTCGGTAGAATTTATTTTTTAGGTTAGTACCCTATCCAAAATGGCCACAAACGGGAATAGACTAAAACGGGTACATTATCAGAGATCTATGGAACTACAGGGCCATTAGGAATTAAATTTGGCAACAAAAGTATTTGGATGATCCCCCGCTGACCCTATAGGAAATATATTCAGAGATCAGCCCTCTGAAAGTACTTTGCCTACAGGAACCAAACTTTGCCATAAGACTCCTTTAAATGGGACCAGATCTGCTCTCCAGAGTGTAAAGTATAGTGTCAGTGTCAGAGAGGTCCAGGTCTTATATAAGATGGACAAAAGTGGAAAGTTAGTAACTTGCTTGTTTACTTTTCAAGTGCTTGATCCAAAGAAATAGTAATGGATTTGACAACATGACCGATTTACGTTTATTAATGTTATGTTGTAGGGTCACTTTGTTACCGTGTGTCGGATCAATCAGTAGATAACAAAAATTGTGCGCGTTATGTTTTCTATAATGACATTTTATTAGGCCCGTCATGGGTTTCTTGATTACCTGATTATCAGTGTATTTTTTTACTGATTATTTGATTACGATAGCATTTATTTAATGCTTATTTGATTATTAGCTTGAATTTTTATACATTTGTGTATATTTTTTTATTACTAAGCCAAAAATGTATTGATTACCAAGGTAAAAATTTAATGATTATTTGATTACCAAGGCAAACATTTAATGATTATTTGATACCTAGGACCCCCATGAGGACCCTCTTTTATGACTTAGAGTAACGAATATCAATTAACTACAGCAAAATGAAATAGTAAAAAAAACGGACTCTTCGTGTCGGTATAAAGTAAATTTTAAAGTAATTAAGAGTGATGCCAATAATTAATTTCAATCAAATGTGGCATTAAAATATATCCAAACCTTTCAAAAAAAAAAACATACAACTTTGTGAATTTAACAAGCAATACGTACCAAAATTAAGATGTACAAAGTGTTACTATACTTTATAATGAACATAATGTCCCTACTCCGGCTAAAATTGTAGAATCTTTTCAATGAATATAGAAATATTTGGCTTATTTTTTAAGGTCAGAGTTGTTCTTGAAAATACTACTACACTATACTAGTACAAAGTTTACCACATACATGTATCATTAATCAATGTAACAAAATTTATTTTGACTATAATATCCTAATATCCTCATATGTGACCCTCAATGAACGCAAACAGACTGTTTTTTTTTAAATGTCACCGATCGAAATACATTTCATGGAATGCACAGCAATGTTGTTTCGGCGCAAATTCGCGCATGATTGTTTTTTTTTTTTTTTTTTTTTTTTTTTTTTTTATCCATTAGCAAGCTTTACCCCTCCCCCCCCAAAAAAAAACAACAAAAAAAAAACAAATAAAAAACAATAACCAAAACAAAACAAAAAATATATATCTTCACCTCACTCATTTCCTTTGGATAACGGATATTTTACAATTTCTGCTTTATTTGAACATAAATTTTTCTAAGGTTTTGGATGTAGATCAAGAATTTCCATACATAACTGAAAAATGACACTACTTTTAAAAAGCGCTGTGTACATGTGAATTTTCCTTATTTTTAGACAGGTTAAAAATTCTAAGCGTTGAATTTTCTATTTTGAGGGCGAACAGGCAGGTAAATGAAATCGATAGGCAATATACATTTGGTAAAGGTGACACTACAGATAAGTCCATTTCGGCGACAATCGAGCGCGGTAAATATTTTCTATTTAAACATAAGAGAGATTTTAAATAAAGTTGTTTTTCCTCAAAATTATATGACTTGTTAATAAGTAATTTAGAAGTGTAGGGTATTTGCACATAGTCATACAAAGTTTTGAGCCGAAATATACAGTAATGCAGTCATGCAAAATCCATTACCTAAGGGAAGTGCAGAGTTTAGGCCTTTTTCTTCATGATCGGATAATTAGGAGTTTTGATTTTAAACACCTCATCAAAAGTTGATACTGTGACAAATAACTAAATACCGAAGTTAATGTGAATTTACTTTCTGCATATGCGCATTTCGACAACTTATGTCTCTTCAGTGCAGATAAAATCTAAACGTTTGGAAGACCATAAACTCAAATGTTCAAAAATGTACTTCATGTAAATGGATGAAGGCAAACAATTTTGAGAACAATTTCCCTTACCATACTAATCAACAAAAGAAAGGATACACGGATTTTATCAAAAATGACATTTAATCTTCTGACAGAAAACAATACATGTAACTCATATATAAATGTATTCTTTCGTACGTAATATGTGACATCACCCTAAGATTGTCACATACAATTCCTGAACCACATATGGTCAAGGTCAAGGTCATTATCCGGACTTTCCGTTAGTTGCTGCCGTAAATAGTGAATATGTAAACATCTTGCATTTACCAAGCTGTCACATTTTTCGAACTGACTGACTTTAAAATATGTTGCCATGATGACCATGCATTCCTTGGGTCCAATTTTCTGTATTAAATTCACCGTCGCGCAAGCGTAAAACACTACAACTAGGTCACTTGCCATTTGCTGAGCATGTTTGACGTAGATTAATCATTAGTTTTCAGCATGTCATGCTTTTCACAAAACAATGGTTCTTCCTGGCAAAAGTTGTCATCGACGCTCTGAGCGTGTCAATATCTTTTCACGTTGATTTTTGGATTGATCGGGGCATCGAAAGAAGAGATCTTTTGCCACTTTTGAAAATGGCGAATTGTTTACCTGATGCATTCTCCAAATTATTGACATCAAACAATTTAAATTATCCTGCAATTAACGGCGAAATCGACTATCGGGCGAAAAATTAACATTCCGGATTCTCAACATATGAAAATGGAATAAACAATTGCTTTTCGGCATGGAATACACACATAAGCCAAGATAGGAACATTAAATGCTAAATATAAAAAATATTTTACAAAATTAACTGTGTATCGTTTCTTTTGTTGAGTTGTATAGTTTAGCAAAAATATAATTTCTATCGTATAAAGATCAAGTGTAGCGTTTTTATTGACGCTCATTGTATTTCTATGGTCTTCAATATTCGATGTACTAGTAATTTTTGACTTGACTTGATTTCAAATAAGAATATCAATAAATGATATCTCCTTCATTTGATTTTCAAAAGTTCTAGATACCTAGATCTAAGACATTTGGACAATTACCTACAGATTTTAAGCAAAAATCAGAGTAGAAGGACATAAGTGAAATAACTGCGTCACCGCTTATGAGCCAATCTAAATACAGTTGAGTACAGTCTGTAAACCGGTACAAGTCTTTCAACTAAATTTAACCTTGTACGTAAGAGACCTATCATCATTAGTTTTTTTCTTGAAAGCTTATAACTGTAGTAGTATATATGGAGGAGCAAATTATGATTTGACGTGGTGGAAGTAGCCCTAATTGAAGCCGTATTCGGCCAAGTTTCACTGAAATGACGTGTTGAAAGAGTGCAAGACCCCGCAGGGGTGTTGTAAACTAAGCAATGGAACAACGCATTTATTGCTGTTTTTCATCTTTTATTCACCATGGGACCTTTTAGTCCTATAACATAAGCCTTCTTTTGTTGTGCGACTTTTTAGTTTGGACATTGATATGCACGTGCATATCAATGTGCAAACTGATATAAAAAAAGTCGCACAACAAACGAAGGCATATGTTATAGGACTAGAGGCATTCAGCAATGAGCTGTACTCATACCTCGTAGTAAGTTCGAGACGAACCCTAGCACCGGTTTGAGCGGAATTCATTGCTACAGATGTCGAGCAACGCTACATCCATGTGACTTTACCCAAGGATGCGGGATTGTCAACAAACATAAACTTAACTGACAAAGTGTTCTTACAACGGCTTTAATCTTGTCTGTTTATTTACTGCATCATTGAGTGTTTTAACTACTTCAATACTACAAAATGAATGAGAACTCTTACAGACTACATGCACTTTATCAGTGTTTTTATTCCACCACAATAACAATAAGCAATGATTCATTAATTGTGGAATATATAGGCTAACTACTCTAGATTATTTGATCCGCAATAAAAAAAAATACCATAAGGGATTACTTCCAATGAAATAAAGTGCACTAAACGTAGTGTATAAATAACAAAATATCTATTTCCTCAACATAATCCGGAGGATATACACCAGGAATGAATTAACGCTTACTATAAACAAAATGGCTTCGTTTGATTTTAAGAACATGGCAATGACCAGAGATTTCCTGGAGATCATGTTACTTGGATTTTTGACTAGATCATCTGACAACTCATGCAAGCTAATGAGGAATAAAACTGCTATTTTATATTTAAATGCGCGCTAGAGGTATGGTAATATCTTGCACCCGATGAAAGTCGGGAACAACAAAATGATCTTGTTTTAAGGTTATGAGTTAGATACATTTACACATAGGTTGGAGATCATGTTCAGAGTGAAAATATGATTTCTTACCACCAATATGAAAGAGCGGTGAGAAATTCAACCCCCTCCTAAAAATAAGGTGATCACCAGCAAGGTATAAAACGGTTCGAAAACTTGAAGGTGCTGATATAGAGGCGTGTGCTTCCTAAAACCGAAAAAAAATATTAATTTTCAGGACTAAAATCAGGGTTTTACAAAATTTGTCTGCAAATGAGCCTTGTTTCCGTTCGGCAATTGTTTTTCCTTTTTACCCCTCCAACTTCAATTTCTTGATGCGCTCCCGACTTCAATGATGTTTGGATCTTTGCCCCTGATTTCAATGACAAGTAAATCTCATGTTAACAAATGTTATGCTAGCTAAATCAATACAATGTATCTTGCCTCCTACTGTCTGTAACGAAAACAGTTATTACATTGCAGTCAATTGTGTTAAAGCAGGATTTGGCCTTTTTAAGCATGCAATAAGCGTAATTGTCACAAAAATGTACATGAAAATCGGGGAATGGTTTTAAACATGACACAGAACATGCTCAAGTTTAAATAAATCCACCTGACTATTGGTTGAAAAAAGCTTCAGTAACAGACATTAAATCTCTATGAATCAAATTTTGATCAACCATTGGATTAAGACTGAACATTGAACGTCGTTTTGCTGCATCGATGTCGTTGACTTTCATTCTTATGACGTCATAATGTATACAGAAGAATACAGAATATACTACGAAATCCAAGGCAATAACGTCAATGAAAGTCGATGAAAGTCGGGAACAACGAAAATGATCTTGTTTTAAGGTTATGAGTTAGCTACATTTACACATAGGTTGGAGATCATGTTCAGAGTGAAAATATGATTTCTTACCACCAATATGAAAGAACGGTGAGAAATTTAACCACCTCCTAAAAATAAGGTAATCACTAGCAAGGTATAAAACAGTTCGAAAACTTGAAGGTACTGATATAGAGGCGTGTGCTTCCTAAAACCGAAAAAAATATTAATTTTCAGGACTAAAATCAGGGTTTTACAAAATTTGTCTGCAAATGAGCCTTGTTTCCGCTCGGCAATTGTTTTTCATTTTTACCCCTCTAACTTCAATTTCTTGGTGCGCTCCCGACTTCAATGATGTTTGGATCTTTGCCCCTGATTTCAATGACAAGTAAATCTCATGTTAACAAATGTTATGCTAGCTAAATCAATACAATGTATCTTGCCTCCGACTGTCTGTAACGAAAACAGATTTTACATTGCAGTCAATTGTGTTAAAGCAGGATTTGGCCTTTTTAAGCATGCAATAAGCGTAATTGTCACAAAAATGTACATGAAAATCGGGGAAGGGTGTTAAGCATGACACAGAACATGCTAAAGTTTAAATAAATCCACCTGACTATTGGTTGAAAAAAGCTTCAGTAACAGACATTAAATCTCTATGAATCAAATTTTGATCAACCATTGGATTAAGACTGAACATTGAACGTCGTTTTGCTGCATCGATGTCGTTGACTTTCATTCTTATGACGTCATAATGTATACAGAAGAATACAGAATATACTACGAAATCCAAGGCGATAACGTCAATGCTTCAACTGCGTTGTATCTCAATATTACAACTGAATTTCAGTATAATTAATCTGTATAAAATGGCATGTTGTGGTTTCTTCTATCCCAGAATGAAGAAGGCAAATGTAAATGGTCTACATTTCCTCTTAAGATTCACCAAAATATGTGTCCTTGTCCTGCCTCCCTTTTTGTAAAACGTTCAATATAGGAAACACTGCAGTTTTAGCAAGACAGTTCAACAGCATGAATATTTATTTCACAGAATTCGATTAAATGGTTAAAGAAATGAGGACAACTTCAGAGGATATGTTTCAACTCTCATGTCTTTCGATTTCCAGCATTCGTCTAGAATCATTTGGTTGTTAGGCAGCCACCATACTTGAGCGTTGCTAGGGGTGAACAAGATGGCGTAAATCTTAAAATTTCTTTGCATCACAATCTAAATTAGCTGATGCAAACAAATCAGTTCCCGAAGACGATTCAATTCCTGTAAACTTCCTTGACAAGATAGTACTTCAAGAACATGAAGTTCGAGATTTTGTGCAGATCATTAACGTTAACAAATCTAGCGGTCCCGATTGTATAAGTCCAAGACTACTAAAAGAGGCTTCAGGTATTTTAGCTAAACCTCTATGTTTTATATTTAACCTTAGTTTAACACAAACGTATTACCCGTTAGCTTGGAAGCAAGCAAATGTTATACCTGTCTTCAAAAAAGATGATAGAAGTATTGTTGGTAATTATAGACCTATCTCACTTTTAAGCGTAATAAGCAAAATTTTCGAGAGATGTGTATACAAACATATTATGAACTTTTTACGTTCTTTGCTTTCGGATCACCAATCAGGGTTTAGACTTAAAGATTCAACTATAAACCAATTATTATATCTTTCCAACGTTTTTAATAACGCCCTGGATGATTGGAAAGATATAAGGATTGTTTTCTTCGACATCAGCAAAGCATTTGATCGGGTATGGCACAAGGGTCTTCTATATAAATTAAAAAAAATGGGAATTACAGGGGAACTTTTGGACTGGGTTAAAAATTATCTATCTGATCGTAAACAGAGGGTGGTTATTAATGGTAAAGAATCTACATGGTTTATTAAAGCAGGCGTACCACAAGGGTCAATCCTTGGTCCCCTTCTTTTTCTCGTCTTTATAAACGATATTGTTGATGAAGTAAACTGCAACATAAAACTATTTGCTGATGATACAAGCATTTTTGTTATTGTAGAAAACCCGCTTATTGCTTCGATTTTATTAAATTCTGATATGTCTCGCATACATAGATGGGCTGAAAGATGGCTTGTTAATTTTAATCCAAAGAAAACCGAATCTATGATTATATCACGTAAAAAAGATCCCGATTTTCATCCTCCCTTGACAATGGATGGTAATATTATAAAAAATGTCGACTCCCATAAACACCTTGGACTAACTTTTTCTACTAACGGTAGCTGGAATCTACATATCATTAGCATCATGTCAAAAGCTTCTTCTCGTCTCAATATGTTGAGGAAACTCAAGTTCAAAGCCGACAGAAAAACTCTTGAAACCATGTATTTTTCTTATGTTCGACCAATCCTAGAGTATGCCGACGTAGTATGGGATAATTGTTCTGAGTATTTAAAAGATGAGCTGGAAAAAATTAATTACGATGCTGCTCGCATAGTAACTGGAGCTACGATGCTTACCAGTATTAATTCTCTTTTAAAAGAATCTGGTTGGGAAACTTTGAGAGATAGGAGGATAAACCACAGGTTAATACTATTTCATCAAATGTGTAACAAAAACTCGCCTGCCTATTTATCAAAACTTGTTCCAGTAAATTTCGCTCATATTCATCAGTATAGGACGCGTAATGCGGAGAACTTACCTAACGTGTCTACACGAACTAATATGTATTTCAATAGTTTTCTTCCGTCCACTGTACGCCAGTGGAATGGGCTTCCTATACATATAAGAAATTCTCCCTTAAGTGCATTTAAAAAAATTTTGAAAAAAAACGAGGAGATTCCTAATTACTTTTATTGCGGTAGCAGATATGGGCAAATATTGCACACTAGGTTAAGAACTGAGAGTAGTGGTCTCAAATATCATTTATACAAGAAGAATTTGGCTCTTTATCCATATTGTACTTGTGGAGAAGTTGAAACGTCTCAGCACTTTTTGCTTCACTGTAATAAATTCAACTTGTTGCGTATTTTGCTTGTGAATAAACTTGTAGGCGATATTAATATTAACAACCTTCTTTTTGGCAATCCATTCTTGTCTGAAGTCGAAAATATTAATAATTTTAATGCCATTCAAGAGTTTATACTGAGATCAAAGAGATTTACATAATTTTTCTTATTTGTATTATATACAAAATAGTTTACTTTGTGTTTTACATAAATCTTTTTTTTTAATATATTTTACGCTTTGTTTATCCCCGTGTAGCCCAATAAATATACCCAAATACTATAATCATATATAAACTGTTGTTTGCCACTTCTGATTATTTATTCTTTTCATTTTAGGGAACGGAATTTGTAAAAGTGACTTGTCACTTGTTTTCCAATCCTGATTGTACTACTGTCTATATACATGTTTTGTATTCAAACTTAATATTCAATAAAATAAAGTTTACACTAAATCTTAAAAAGTGACCGTTTATATTTGTCAGAATAAGATTTAACTTTAATTTAATTGTTTTTTTATGGTTTCGAGTTCCTTTTCGTATTTATTTTAAAGTCGGAAACAACTAGTGGAATTTAGAACATGATGCGAGATTTTCCGAGAAATACGAAAACATTGTCAATTACTTATACTACTTTTAGCATAATAGTGAATATAGCTAAAAGCTGTATCGTGTAAAATTAATATTGTTTTATTTACTTAATGTTTATGCACTTCCCGAGTCTTTTTACAGTGTCATTGAAAAACATGATACTGCAAAACCAGAGAGATTTTTGCGATCAATGTGGCACTCAAAAAACAGTCTCTACATATAGAAGGACTTGACGCCCTTTATTATTTGTATCTGAACTCTTCTTAATTTCTATTATAGAATCTCTTAAAATCATTTTTAGATTTTTTTTAATACACGTTTAAAGATTAATATATTGTCGATATTGTCTTTTTCATTCCATGAGGTTTTGAAATTGAATATTAATGCACTGTTTTCATTAAATCTTCTAAAGGTAAAGAATCTTTATTTTATGTTTAATGGACAACTAAACATTTTTATTGTTATTTATTCATATTATCATTTCTTATTGATTTATTTGAAATTAGAAGATATTTAAGATGACTAGATTTTGAATAACATTGATTAAAATGTATTTAGTTGTCGCTGACTGTAAATTTGGAGAGGGGACTATAAGAGCTGTTTCTGGCCCAAATTTCATGAATTTTTTTTCTTCCAATAATCGTTTATATAATATATGTTTCTAATGCACCAATGCACAAAGAACATTTTGCATACATATTTTCCTGTCTCCATGGCTACATTGACGTCATGTGACGTCACAAACAGAGCGTGTTTCAGCTGATATCGAAGAAAAATGCCGTGTTTTGCAAATTCTATAGAAAAGTTAGACCCCTCCACACGCCTCGATCAAGAAGACAGTGTACATGTGCATTTTTGTTTGTTTAAAGAATATTTCAACAAAATTTTGTTTGATCTAATGATGTGGAAGGGGTGAATTTTCTTTAATACACTCGTTGCTGGCGACAAAATCTGTGCATGTCTTTTGCCGTTTCTTTTTTACAATAAACGGTACATGAAATTTATTCATAGATATCCATGGTAATGCATAACTCTGTTAAATGTGTCTATGGAATACCTGATTATAATCTGTTTTAAAGAAGAGACTATCGCTTATTTTATTAAACCCTGCTCCCTGGCGGCACTAACTCAGTATATTTACAGATATCAATGGTTATGATCAAGATGCATACCTGCGAATATTTCAATAAAATGCCAGATTATAAAATTCAGCATCACAGGAAACAAACGTTTTTAATTTAAGCTTAAAAGTATCCCAGGTATATAGTTCAACGTTCACCTTTTGGGTGTTATTTCGGAGATTTAGAAAATACGGGACATCAAATTTGGATTGATGGTCACAATGGTTTACTGACGACGCGTTTTTTTCACAGCTGTTCACTTCAAATTATCTATAAATACAATTAAAAGAAGGTATGCCGTATTTAATTTTGTTTTATTGACAAGATGCTTTAAAACTTCGTTTTTTGTTTATTTTCAAAATGCCCACAAAATTGCGGCCAATCAGGGAGCCTTATCTGTTCGAGGCAGTTTGCGAATTGACGGTAAATTTGTTTGCCACATATGTTGCATTACAGGATTGACGACCTACTGACGTTTACATTACATCATACGTATTTTGAGATGTCTCATTGATTTCATAAAATGTATTTTTCTCACGCTTTTGAAAATTTGATAAAAAATTTGATAAAGTATTCAAAATTAATACACCTACGCATTGTCGCCCTGTCAATAAGTAAAAACTCTATTTATTTTGTATATCTAAAACCCCAGTTCCAGGTATTTTGTGCATAAACTGCATTTTAATAGTCGCTGTAATTACTGATTTATTGACGAGTTTGTTAAAATTTCGCCATTGCCACATGCTATGAAAATAGACGCTGTGAGTATTTCAATATAAGTGAAATCACTTCAATATACCGGTGCGTGCCTTATTTGTGAACATATCAACGAACTTCTGTGGTTAAACTTAGGAATAAAGTCCTTGCAATTTTAGATTTAGCAGTACAATACGGGACTTTCAAGGTAGGAACTCTCGTGTAATTGAAGGTGGAAACGATCGCCTCGGATACCAGTTAGCAGGAACATTGTATTTCTAAACCTATTGAAATAAATACATACCAAATAAACTAGTTATGAAATAACAAAATACCGAGATTACTGTGAATTTTGGGTCTGCATATGCTCATTTCGACAACTTATGTCTCATCAGTGCAGAATAAATCAAAATATTTGGAAATCCGTGAACCGAAATATGTGTAAAGCTGATAGAGAACAAATTACCAATAAGATCTAAATAGGAAAGCCAAAATTATATAAGGAGAGAGCTATGCAAGAGGGAGATACTCCTTACTATTTAACAAAAATTTTCATAAATTTAGAATTGCAAATTTTCAAGTAGAATCGGTTTTCGGGCCAGCATCGAAGTATTGGCTACTGGGTTGATGGAATTGAGGTGCATTTATAATTTTTCCTTTATGACAATTTTTTAACTAAATTTTAATTGACGAAAAAAAATAATAACCTAAAGCACTACAAATCGATTAAAATCGCCCTTAGCTCAACATTGTCCATTAATCGGTGCTTCCCTCTCAATGTATTGATGTATTGACTTTTTTACGTATAAAAATAGATCTGTTTCCGGAATGAACAATATTCAAAAGCCCCCCGTTCGGATATTTTAACTAATGAAGGGATATGGAGTAAATGCAAATGAGACAAAGTCTCTACAAATACATGGCAAAACCAAGCAATGGTGATTTGTTCTTCATCTTGAAATCATTTGTTGAAAAACGAATTGAAATGGAAATAATTTCATTTTTTTATTTTTATAACTAAATATGACGTGTCGGTGTACCAAATTAAAACGGACATTCTAATATGACGTCTCTAATACGCTTTCTGTCTAAATCCGTGGTAAGTCGCTATATGTATTCAAGTAAAATCGAGGGAAATTACTGATATACATCTATATCGTATAAAGCCTCGATTGTAAAACCAATCCAGAATTTTTAATAAATTATTATTGTTGGCAGATATTTCATCATCACACTCCAAAAATTTCAAAACGATTTGACATGCATTTTTACAAGTCAACTTGAACTTATTTGTTATTCAGTTATTTGCTTGTTTGCTTTTACTACAATAAAAATGCAATTTCCACATTAAATGAGTAAAAGTAAAACCTTGCCTGAAGTGACAGGTTATTCCACAGTCGAAAAATTAAGACTAACATATATGCAAAAAATCTGTCTATAGAAGGAAGTATTGCAACCGTGCAACATCATTTTAAATGAAATAATCTACATACAAGTCATACAACAACCGAATGGCTCGGTCCCTGAACTATTTGTTGAGGGAAACACAAAATTATTTTTTTCAATTTCTGACTGACGATTTTTTTACCTGTCTTAAGTAAAAATACTGGATCTGATGCCCTATTTCTGATTTTTTTCCTTCTCAAAATTCAGAGTTTCTTTTTCTATACAATACATGACCTCTCCTCGAAAATGAAATGGTTTTGGTGTTTATAATTACGGAGAAATTGCCGTGTTATGTGGCAGACTTATACTTAACTAAATACCGAAGTCTAACCTATCATTTTTTAAACTGATTGCGAAATAAAATTACAGTTTTAACAGCATGATAAAAAGGTTGTTGTGCAGAACGACGTTGAGCGAAATTGATTATGTGTTTGCGAGAATATATATGTACATATAATGTTATTAGAGAACAAATCTCTAATTGGATTCGAAAATAAAGCCAAATCAACTAAGGACACAGAGCTTTTCACGTCGGTAATTCTCCACAATTTTAAAATTTCCTAAAAAACAAATCGGTTTTTTCGTTTTACATACTTCTGCTGTGGCGGGTCATGACCAAACATTCAGTTATGTGGTGGCGGGTCATATCGCGTCAAGCCATCATGCACGTGTTCAAGGATCCTTTGCAATAGTTCCGTACTATTTATTACAATATATGAGGAGGGCAAGACCTTTCTTGTAAATGTATTTAGGGCATTTTCATTGGGGTATTTAAAGTTTTTGGTGAAATAAATCAGTTGTTTACTGTTTTCGGACCATTTGGTGTTTCTGTTCACTTCAATTGTTACTTTGTCTCAACTCTTAAAAGGAAAATTTAAAGTGCTGAATTGTGTTAATTGTATTGTGGCGGGTCATTTGCGGATAATGATCTCATTGGCGGGTGAAAATGGTGACCCGCGGCGGGTTATTATCCCTGGCGGGTCATGGGTTAATTTGGCGGGTCACACCCGCCAAAAGCGGGTCAGTTTGCAAGTATGGTTTCATATGACTGGAATAGTTCAAATGGGTGATAAAAATAGAATTCTAAAGCACAGAATGTCATATCATGTGAAGAGTATACTAGGACAAAATATAGGTTTGTTCCTGAAAATGCAAAACACCTTAACCAAATGTTAATTTCAACGACGGTCAATGAAATGGTCTGTATACTTACTACTGCTTCTTCTCCCACCAAATCCCAGTGATGATCTTTAATGAAACTTAATCAGTAAAAAATCGCTTTATACATTGATCTTTTATGTTAAAAGGTATATTAATGGGCTCTTATAGAGAATATGACACACAAATTCCTGATTCCTTATTTGTAAATAAAAATTATCTGCTAAATCACTCGTGCAAAGTTACGAAGTTGAAGTATACAATCAAGTCTAAAAAATGTTTAGTTTTTTTTAAATGTGTAGATAAAGGCTATTTCAACGCTTATTGAAAAAGAACTTTTCTCAAAGAAACAAGAAATCAGCAACTTCGGTGGTATCTAAATGCCATTTAACAAAACCGTTTTACTTGATTATCTCCCCTTTATGTTGCATTCTATTGGTATATATAAAAGATAAACAGATATGTCATGTAAATTGCACAAAGATGGAAAAAAAATAAATAAAATCTAATATTTTTTTATCACAGTAAATCAGCTACAACTTTTTACCCCCGGAAGGAATATAATTTGTGCATTTTTCATAATTAATTTGACAAAATGTTCAAACGGTGTGCTAGAAATTATGTAGCTCCCCAAATGCATTCAATACAGCCCACTTTGTTATCTAAAATGAAACTAAGTCACTACTAAATTAAAACTGTAGTGTCTTGAGTCTTCTCCTTTGTAAACTTCTAATTTTATTTTATTTTAATCATTCATTTATTTTTTTTTAATTTTTATTTTTTGTTTTTGCATTTAGTCGGATTAAATTATATTTGGTTTATATCAGTCAAAATGTTAGCACTTAGTTGCTATGGTAATTTATAGTAGTGACCCAGTCGAATAATAAATTTTATTTGATAAATAATTCAAATTCTGCGTGTCATGCTGTATTTATTTAGTGTGAGAACCCTGAGTTTATTATTATTATTATTATTATTGTTATATTCTCAACAACGTATAACATTTGTCTCCATAGCAACCGTTAATAAGGATATCTAAGTAGAGCAACCAGTGAGAAATCTTTCTTGATATCATATACCCCACCGGGTACCCCATTTACTTCTCTTGTGTATAATCTTTTTTAAGTTTCACAAAAACTCTCATATATGCGGGTATACTTCAGGAGTGTTACATAAAATCGCGTTTGCTATAAAAATGCACGAATTTTGCGCGTTTTTTTCTTTCTTTTCAACGATGTTTGCTGGAGAAATGTGAAGTGATAAATATTAAAAAGTTACATAGAGTTGAAGAGGACATCGTATAGATATTTCCCTGAAAAAATTATGAACATTTGAGATGGACCCTTATAGTCCTTACCCCTTTTCTTCCTGACTGCTTCATAAGTAATGTTACCTGTTTCAAGATTTAACAGGTTTGCGTTTCACTTCATTAGCAATTTTTCACGGTATTTGAAACGGTTATCAATAAACAAATAAAAAACATCAACTTAAAAGACCACTATATGTAAAAAGCATAAATAAAAAAAAACGAAAAACATGAAAACAAACCAAATAAAAAACTAAAATAAAATTAATGATAACACAATAAAAGTAGAAAAGAATACACGCTTGATTCCTGTTTTTACGTATACTCAAATTAGTTAAATTCAAAATTAAAAAGATTGGAAATGTTTTCTGTCCTGGCTTTTCATTTTTGATATCATATCTTGAGTTTTTTTTCCTATCAATCCTGCCTTAGACCCATGTGATTTTTTTACCAAATGGCACCATCTCCATGTTGCCTTTTTAAAATATAGCATGTAATCATATCCCCCCCCAAAAAAAAAACCAAAACCCCATGATCAGCATAATTTTATTTTAACTTTCTATTGATATGTAGTGCCATTTGAATTGAACTATATATTTTCATGACCTGCATTACGAAAAAGTGTCAAAGTGTCATTATGTATGTATTGCACATTAATTTTGTTACTACTATGAAATGAGATATTTCTTTATCAATAATTTGTTAGTTTTACCTGGTAAGCTAGGTGTAACTTTCTATCCAGTAGAAACATCACAACTGCAAACGATCATGGCAAGATTCAGGAGACACAAGCTTATGCTTGTTTATGTATTCGTATTATGCTGTTTGGCTGTTTGGTATATGGTAAGACTTTTACTTCTTTTGTTTGAACTTAAACGCAAGACAATATGAAAATCATACGACTTATCGTATAAATATAACCATCCTCTTTTTTTTCTGTGAATGTCTTTGCAGCATCAATATAAAAAAAATACGAAGAGAGTTTGACCTTGATAAACACATATTGACTTTCGTCTTTTTACAATATTGAGATGAACTGTTCTTTCTATATGTATATCTGATTTTTACATGATGTAAAACACTACCTCAAGGAATACATGTGTTTGTCTATATGTTGTAATCGTCCACTAGCTTAAGAAACTAGTGCTTTTGTCGGGCAAAGGATGACAGTGACTGTAAGAGCACTTTGCCAGTTTAATTGGTGTTTGTTGACAATCCCGCACCCATGACCAAAGAAGACATGGATGTAGCGTTGCTCGACAATTAGCAAAGAATTCCGCTTAAACCGGTGCTAGGGGCCGTCTTGAACTTACTGTGAGGTATGAGCAATGCTCATTGTTGAAGGCCTCATGGTGACTTCAAGATGAAGGACAACAATAAAAGCGTTGTTCCTTTGCTTGTTTTTTACCATGTTTTTGTAGAGACTTTGTCTCATGTGCATTTACTCCATATCCTTTTATTCACCATGTATTCATCTCCGTTTAGTGGACTGAAACAAAGGCAGTAGAATACCGTAGGAACAAAGTCTATGGTTATTACAAAAATGAAAGTGCAGAGACATGCCAAGAAAAAAACAGAAAACACAGACACGAGACCACCATAAAGTATGGATATCAAACACAACATGAAGAACAAAGGCACTTACAAAAGTCAGAACTCCCTTAAGAACCCAGAGTGATATCAGGTACTCCGGACTGAAATATTCGCACATTAATATATCAATACTGACCTATTTACTGTATTAGTGGTTTCAAATGTTTTATCATATACATATTAAGAGCATCATTTGCAAAATTGTTTCCCAATAATAAAATAGATCTTATTCACTTGATTTTCATTTTATCGGATGTCATATCCGTTAAAGAGGTGCTTTTGTCTTCTGTTATTTCGATGTTTGAAACTGTCTATAGCTTTGCTATTTGAAGTTCGATTCATAGATTATAAATTATGTCCCAGTAAGTTCTGTAACCGTAACACATTTTTCTTGATACATAGCTGTTGTTTTCTATCAATTAAGCAGTCAGTTTTTTTTATGTTATTTTGTTTTGTTTTGTTTTATGGTTTTTTTTTTTTTTTCGCTTGTTTGTTTGTTTTTTTTTAATTATTATTTGTTTTTGTTTTTGTTTTTTTGTTTGTTTGTTTGTTTGTTTGGTTTTTTTTTGTTGTTGTTGTTTTGTTTATTTCGTTTTTTTTAGATCAAAACACTGAATATCAGTGTAAGCAAACATTCAGTAAGAACTGTGAGATAAGAGAACAGGAAACACTCAGAGTGGCCGAAAATCACTATTACATGTCACAATTCACCTGGAAACTACACAAGAAAGACATCAATAAAAAGACAAACGACAAACGCGCACAACGGAACTCGGGATAGCCGGACCACAGATGTACTACATTTTTGCCTTCGTATTGCTATTGTACTGAAAATAGAGCGACGGTTCTAAATCCCATTTCATGTTTTCAGAATTGTTTATTTTCTGATTGAAGTATGAAGTTGTTATGTAATACAATTCTATATCTTATGCTTTGTAATGAGCATACTTAAAGTTGGGTATCAGTAATTATTCTTACTTTTTGATTTTTAATTAAACATAGGACTTCCGTTTTTTGTCATATGATTTCATCATCCGGTAATGTGCCGATCGGTGACGTAATTTTCGGTTTTCATCAATTCCTGTATCCTTATTACCGCTTTCTAAACTGGTGGCTTTGAGTTGTTATTGCTCCCCTTAGAGTCGTTGTCTCTTTGACACATTCCCCGTTTCCCTTCTTTTTCTTAAATAAAAAAAATAATAAAATTTAATCATCCCTTTTTATGTTAAACATTATAAACCAAACATAAAATGTTGAAATAGTTCCTACAGTTAGAAATTAAAACAAAAAGTATTGCGAGAATAAACGTCAAAGGTACACCCTAAAAAACCTCCAATTGTTGTTGGAGCCTTTCTTAATTTCGAGAGTGTTTAAAGTATTAAAATGGACCAAACCAACTTGCCACATAAGTCCCTATATTGGATTCAGTAGAATACTTTTGCAACTTTTCATGTGAGCAATATGAATACATTTGTATATAGTCAGTATTGATCACACTTAGACATTTTCTTTTAGAAATTAACTCATAAACTTGTTATATCTACAGCCCAAGAAAGCATTGCAAAGCACAAGGAAACAAAGCAGAGTTCTCATTATGGAGGAGTTAATGAAAAAAGCAAATATGGGTCGAATAGCGCCGTCGATGGTGGTCAACGAATGTTGGGGTTAAGTGGTGCTTGTGCACATATGCAGTATAAACGTGGTCAATGGTGGGCTGTGAATCTAGGACAGCAGTACAGGATCAACTATATCAGAATCTTTTCCGGAAAGTATTTAATATAATTGAATAGTGTATTTATTCGGCTACGTCAAATGTCATATTTAATTAGAGCAAAAGTGGTTTCGCCTTCAAGTACTGGTAATAACAAAACGCAGCATTGAATTATCATGATAAATGGATGTCTCACCAGTCCCTGCTTAGCCTAAAAAAATGATGAGAAAAATCAGGCAGACCTAATCACAAAAACTCAACATGCTCTCTACATTGTGAGCCTAACACTTATCCACAATGTAATAGATACTGACAAACTAAGCATGCTCACTTGGTCGTAAACATAAGGTCAAAGACCATTAGCGAATCTAAAGAATGGGTTTCTAGGTGTTAGACTTCCTTATTCTAGGAAAAATGCAAATTTGACACAAAATTGATAAAAAGTAGGGTGGAATCTCTTTTTAGCTCGCCTGACCCAAAGGGCCGTTTGAACTAACAATCACTTGGTGTCCGGCGTCATCGACGTCAACCGGAATTAATTTTACAAAAAAAGCTTCTCCACTAAACCGCTGAACCAATATATATATATAAACTTGACCTGAATCATCACCAGGGTATCTAATTTCAAATTTGTAATTTTTTAAGTGACAAAACAAAAATGGCAAGTGTTACTATAAATAGAGCAAGGGGGTGAAAACTCCTGTTTTACTTCAGATATACAAATTCTGTTGCAGCAAAAAAGTGATCACTATGATGAAATAAACATATCAGCAATTTAAATCTGATGACCCGTCTTTGAGTATTTGCGATTCTCCGCAAAATTTTCTTTTTGTTTTGTTACATTTCGTCAAAATACAATAAATACCCAAGTTGTAAATTAAACGGTAAATTTCGTTATACTGTACACGTGTTTCATGGAATAATCTCTCATCAGCATCATTTAAATCAAACAATATGGAAAGCCATAATCCAAAAGTAGTAAAAAAAAAGAAGTACTCTTTGCCACCAAATATCGAATTAGGATGCCATATTCAGTAATAGGAACATCCACCTTGTGCTATACACGGAATGAAGCCTCGGTATTTTTAAAGGGTTAGAATTTTTATAAAACGGACAATTTTTTATAAAACGCAAGATGATTTTTTTTTTCATTTCAGACAAGTCTAGTTAGTGAGCTGATGAATACCGTCCACCAGCAATGGCTTAGGTCCAACGGTTTCAAAATACAATAAATACCCAAATTGCATATTTAACGGTGAATTTCGTTATGCTGTACACGTGTCAAAGAATATCAAAATAGGAGGCCATTGTAATCTCCAATACGTGGGCGAGTCAAAGCAACCATTCCACAAACGTCTGAATGGACACAGAAGTGACCTTAGTAAAAAGCCACTCCTGCCCGTTAGTCAACACTTCAGGTTGTCAGACCACAGTATCGAGGATTTCAATAGAATGAAAATCCTCATCATTGAACAGAACGGCCAATGGAGTGATTCCCAACGTGAAGACCGAGAATGATTTTGGATTAAAGAACTCCGGGTTTTACATCCGGACGGAATAATTGGAAAACAATAGACCTATAAAGTCAACTAACAGTGTATCTTCGAGTTCTTATGTATCTTATACTTAGCCATATTTTATTTATTGATTATATTTTTTTTTATTTCTATAGTTGAGACTATCAATTTGTCTTAGTTAATTGAACTGTAAGATGTTTCATTCCAAACTTGTATGTAAAACATTTTTGACAATATGTGTACACTTATAATTATAAAGCTACGTTTTCTGTTTACCTGTGTGAAAGAAAAATATTTTTGACATTCGATGTTTTGTTGAGTTATGTAATCATCAATCGCTATTACATTTTAGCGTGTTTAAGACACTGATGAAAGTCATTTGTTGGCTAAAAATTTTGTCACATTATTTGTAACAACTTTTATATATTTTATCGATATCGTTGCACAATCTTCTAGACTTATATAATTATTATACCCCCGTTTTGTAAAAGCGGAGGGTATATAGTGATGGTGGTGTCCGTCCGTCTG